>CM059578.1:13463520-13642902 GCA_030386875.1 Morinoia aosen
ATAATTAACTATTGTTTTAATTTTCCTCCAAATAATCAATTAATTATTTAATTATGAAATAAAACTGGTAGGCTGATTAATCATGAACTGATTATTTTGAGTAACAAACTAATTAGGACGTATGATTTATAATATGGGGTAATTTAGTTTTCACTGCAGATATAAATAAAATATAAAAAATTGGTAATAGATATCAATGTTTCATTAAATTCAAAGTATGACGAAGGAATAATTCGTTATGATGAACCTTAACTAAAAAGATGTATCAAAAAATAATTGACAACAATGAATAATTGGGGTAATTCTCTGTGGGGTCTTAATTGAAATGATTACTAAATAATAATTCTTCATTAGGCATCATAAATGAGCAATTAATACTTAGGCATTAATGTCGAACTTGCTTCTCGAGACTTAAAAAAAAAAATTCCCGAATAGCACCGGTTAAGGGGGTCAACCCAGGCCCCTGTCGTCCCGATGGGCCATTTTTTCTTTTATGTTGAAAAAAGATCCTTAGGTGATGGATTATTGTGCTCCAAAATTTTATGGTGCTACGGACGTTAGAACCACACCGCCCCCAGGGGGGTGTAAGGGGACCAAAAATCATGAATTTATGTCCCCATATAAAAAGAAAAAACGAAAAATGAAAAATCTGGCACTGTTAATTTGTTACCCATGTTTCAAAAATTCAAATTCAAAATTCAAAACTGTCTTTGGTTTTGTTTTAGCATAAAAACTCAATAACCTATATTCATTTGAAATTTCATTAAAAATAGACTAAAAAACTATTAAGGCTTAAAAAAATTAAGGCCTAAGTTGAAAAAAGGAATTGAACAAAATGTGTTTCTTTTTAAAAACTACATGTTGTGTTCAAATTTCAAAAAAATCAGGCCACAAATAAAGAATTCTCTATTCATAAAAAATTATTTTAATTTTTTATTTTGATTTTTTATTTTTTTACTTGTAAATTACAATTCACAGTGTAAAAATGAAACTATGCATGGATATTATCAGAAAAACATGAAAAAAAAACATTTAAGTACAAAAAATGTCCATTTTACTTGTATTACACATCAGAAAAAATGTTGTATATGGCTAAGACTGAAAACCCCTCATTTTTAATATTCAAAACAAGAGAAGTCAGTGAGCTTTTAGGCTAGGAAAAAAAGACAGTTTTAAAATCCTTGGAACATTTCTAACAATCTGACATTCTTTGATTTCTCAATTAGTACATGTATTTTTTTCATCATATTTAAAAACCAAAAATTTGGGACATTATAGCTAATGAACAAACATTGCTTATAAAAGAAAGCGAAAAGTTTCGAATCGAAAAAACAGTAATGTAAGCTTGGATTTCACCAAAACACCAATGCTACAAGGATTTCAAAGCTGTGTTTGAATTTCTTCTAGCATAAAAATTCAATGTCATCTATTGTTTTGAAATATCCATAGAAGTGAAGCAAAAAAACTAATACTTCCTATTTTTCTAAAAAACTAAGGCCGGAATCGAAAAGTTACCAGAGTAAAATATGATTTTTTTTTCTCGATAATACATATACTAACCAAACTTCAGATGAATCATCTCCAAATTTAAAAATCGATGGGATGACCCCCTAAAGATTGTAGATCTCATAATCACATGTATGAAAACTACATACTATGTTTTTGAATAACAAACATGTACCATTTTTTACTTGAAAATTATTTGCCATTTATCGCATGAAAACTAAGCACCGTATTAAAAAAAATCGATGCATCTTAATTTATATATGAAAAACTACGCACCTTTTTAAAACAAATCGACGAACCCTTATTTCTGCATAAAAAAACACACCATTTATTGCTCAAAAACTAAGCACCATTTTATACATAAAAACAAAGTACTCTTTTTTACCCATTGAAAACTACCAACCATTTTTTAAGTAAAAACTACATATAATTTTATACATAAAACGACCTGCCTTTTTTTGTTGATGCGAGATATTTTTCTGTTTTTTTTTTCATGACAATTATCAAAACCGGAGCAAATATTTTGACGTGGGAAATTGATCGATGATGTCAAAGATATTGGGGATTACTTAATGACAATCTGCTTAACAATCTACAATCATTAATTATTGTTATAAATTATAATTGATAATTCTGGATTGTTAACGTTAATGGAAGGAATGGAATTTAACCTGAATATATTAATGTATTGAAAAATGTTTATTGGTCTCATGAGTGTCCTTTCTACAAGTAATTAGCCTGATTATCTGGTATTGAGATCGTCACACCCACCACAACCCCCCAATACCCACCATAACCCCCCAATACCCACCACAACCCCCCAATATCCACTACAACTCCCCAATACCCACCACAACTCCCCAATACCCACCAAGACTCCCCAATACCCACCACATCTCCCCAATACCCACCAAAACTCCCCAATACCCACCACAACTCCCCAATACCCACCACAACTCCCCAATACCCACCACAACTCCCCAATGCCCACCACAACTCCCCAATACCCACCACAACTCCCCAATACCCACCACAACTCCTCAATACCCACCACAACTCCCCAATACCCACTACAACTCCCCAATACCCACCACAACTCCCCAATACCCACCACAACTCCCCAAAACCCACTACAACTCCCCAATACCCACCACAACTCCTCAATACCCACCACAACTCCTCAATACCCACTACAACTCCCCAATACCCACCACAACTCCCCAATACCCACCACAACCCCTTAATACCCACCACAACTCCCCAATACCCACTAAAACTCCCCAATACCCACCACAACTTCCCAATATCTACCGCAACTCCCAATACCCACCACAACTTCCCAATATCTACCACAACTCCCCAATACCCACCACAACTCCTCAATACCCACCACAACTCCCCAATACTCACTACAACTCCCCAATACCCACCACAACTTCCCAATATCTACCACAACTCCCCAATACCCACCACAACTCCCCAATACCCCCCACAACCCCTTAATACCCACCACAACTCCCCAATACCCACTACAACTCCCCAATACCCACCACAACTTCCCAATATCTACCGCAACTCCCAATACCCACCACAACTTCCCAATATCTACCACAACTCCCCAATACCCACCACAACTCCTCAATACCCACCACAACTCCCCAATACTCACTACAACTCCCCAATACCCACCACAACTTCCCAATATCTACCACAACTCCCCAATACCCACCACAACTTCCCAATATCTACCGCAACTCCCAATACCCACCACAACTTCCCAATATCTACCACAACTTTCCAATATCTACCACAACTCCCCAATACCCACCACAACTCCTCAATACCCACCACAACGCCCCAATACTCACTACAACTCCCCAATACCCACCACAACTTCCCAATATCTACCACAACTCCCCAATACCCACCACAACTCCCCAATACCCCCCACAACTCCCCAATACCCCCCACAACTCCCCAATACCCACCACAACTTCCCAATATCTACCACAACTCCTCAATACCCACCACAACTCCCCAATACCCCCCACAACTCCCCAATACCCACCACCTCCAATATTACACCATCTAATCATCACATTGCGTGGTGAGGCAATTACAGAGCTCATCATCCCGACACGTCGCTCTCACCATAGTGTGGTGATGCGTCTTGTGTGTGGTAATGTGTGGTGGTGTTGTGTGTGGTGGTGTGTGGTGTTGTGTGTGACGTTTTGTGGTGATGTGAGTGGTGCTGTGTGAGTGATGCTGTGTGTTGTGGTGTTGTGTGGTGATATTTTGTGTGAGATGTAGTGTGGTGCTGTGTGTGGTGTTGTGTGGTGATGTTCTGCGTGATAAAGTGAGGCATGGTGATGTTAAGCGGTGAGGTTATGTGATGCATAAGTTGTGATGTTGTGTGGTGATGTTCTGTGTGACGTTATGAGGTGTGTGGTGATTGATGTGTGATGCTGTGTGGTGATGTTCTGTGTGACGTTATGAGGTGTGTGGTGATTGATGTGTGATGCTGTGTGGAGTGATAATGTTCTCTGTGTTGGTATGGTATATATTAATGGTATCAGATGTGATGTCACTCTCTGAAATGATAATTGGCACATACCATAGAGGGTATAATGATATTCTGCTTAATGATCATCGGAACGAAAATGAGAGCTATGATAGTCTGCGTAATGATCCTGGGTGTTACGAAACATTGGGTTTAGGTAAGGTGATAGTTTTATGTCATAATGATATAGTGCGTAGTGATGATATTGTGCGTAGTGATGATATTGTGCGTAGTGATGATATTGTGCGTAGTGATGATATTGTGCGTAGTGATGATATTGTGCGTAGTGATGATATTGTGCATAGTGATGATGTTGTGCGTATTGATGATATTGTGCGTAGTGATGATATTGTGCGTAGTGATGATATTGTGCGTAGTGATGATATTGTGCGTAGTGATGATATTGTGCGTAGTGATGATATTGTGCGTAGTGATGATATTGTGCGTAGTGATGATATTGTGCGTAGTGATGATATTGTGCGTAGTGATGATATTGTGCGTAGTGATGATATTGTGCGCAGTGATGATATTGTGCGTTGTGATGATATTGTGCGTAGTGATGATATTGTGCGTAGTGATGATATTGTGCGCAGTGATGATATTGTGCGCAGTGATGATATTGTGCGTAGTGATGATATTGTGCGTAGTGATGATATTGTGCGCAGTGATGATATTGTGCGTAGTGATGATATTGTGCGTAGTGATGATATTGTGCGTAGTGATGATATTGTGCGTAGTGATGATATTGTGCGTAGTGATGATATTGTGCGTAGTGATGATATTCTGCGTAGTGATGATATTGTGCGCAGTGATGATATTGTGCGCAGTGATGATATTGTGCGTAGTGATGATATTGTGCGTAGTGATGATATTGTGCGTAGTGATGATATTGTGCGCAGTGATGATATTGTGCGTAGTGATGATATTGTGCGTAGTGATGATATTGTGCATAGTGATGATGTTGTGCGTATTGATGATATTGTGCGTAGTGATGATATTGTGCGTAGTGATGATATTGTGCGCAGTGATGATATTGTGCGTAGTGATGATATTGTGCGTAGTGATGATATTGTGCGCAGTGATGATATTGTGCGTAGTGATGATATTGTGCGTAGTGATGATATTGTGCGTAGTGATGATATTGTGCGCAGTGATGATATTGTGCGTAGTGATGATATTGTGCGTAGTGATGATATTGTGCGTAGTGATGATATTGTGCGTTGTGATGATATTGTGCGTAGTGATGATATTGTGCGTAGTGATGATATTGTGCGTAGTGATGATATTGTGCGTAGTGATGATATTGTGCGTAGTGATGATATTGTGCGTAGTGATGATATTGTGCGTAGTGATGATATTGTGCGAAGTGATGATATTGTGCGTAGTGATGATATTGTGCGCAGTGATGATATTGTGCGTAGTGATGATATTGTGCGCAGTGATGATATTGTGCGTAGTGATGATATTGTGCGTAGTGATGATATTGTGCGCAGTGATGATATTGTGCGTAGTGATGATATTGTGCGTAGTGATGATATTGTGCGCAGTGATGATATTGTGCATAGTGATGATTTTGTGCGCAGTGATGATATTGTGCGCAGTGATGATATTGTGCGTAGTGATGATATTGTGCGCAGTGATGATATTGTGCGCAGTGATGATATTGTGCGTAGTGATGATATTGTGCGTAGTGATGATATTGTGCGTAGTGATGATATTGTGCGCAGTGATGATATTGTGCGCAGTGATGATATTGTGCGTAGTGATGATATTGTGCGTAGTGATGATATTGTGCGTAGTGATGATATTGTGCGTAGTGATGATATTGTGCGTATTGATGATATTGTGCGTAGTGATGATATTGTGCGTAGGGATGATATTGTGCGTAGTGATGATATTGTGCGTAGTGATGATATTGTGCATAGTGATGATATTGTGCGTAGTGATGATATTGCACTTGCCATAAGGTGATCAACGATATTAGGTGAGGTGATTATGTTTAGTTTTTATTGTGATATTCGGCCGGCATGAAAGTTTTTGTGCTTTGTAATGAGGTTATTTCACCTACACACCAGTACACTAGTACAACACAGCACCAGTACACCAGTACACCGGTGCACCGCTGAACCAGTGAAATACTATACCACTACACCAGTGCTCCAATACACCAGTATATATATATATATATAAATATCACTACGCCAATGCATACACAAGTACACAAATACATACACCACCACACCAACTCACACACCACCCCACCAACACACACACCACCACACCAACATACACACCACCACTCCAATACACACACCAACACACCAACACACACACACACACCACACACACCACCACACCAACACACACACACACCGACACACACACCACACACACACCCACACACCAACACACACACGCCAACACACACGCCACCACACCAACACACACACACACCACACCACCACACACACCACCACACCAACACACACACACCATCACACACACCAACACACACACACACAACACACACGCCACCACACCAACACACACGCCACCACACCACCACACCACCACACACACCACCACACCAACACACACACCATCACACCAACACACACACACACCACCACACACACCACCACACCAACACCCACACACCAACACACAAACCACCACACCATCACACCACCACACCAACACACACACCACCACACTACCACACCACCACACTACCACACCAACACACACACACCACCACAAAACCACACCAACACACACGCCAGCCCACCAACACACACCAGCGCACCAATATACACCACCACACTAACACACACACACACACACCACACACACCACCACACACACTACCACACCAACACACACACACCAACACACACGCCACCACACCACCACACCACCACACCAACACACACACCACCACACCACCACACCAACGCACACACCACCACACCACCACACCACCACACCACCACACCAACACACACACCACCACAACACCACACCATCACACACACCACCACACCACCACACCAACACACAACCACACCAACACACACACCAGCACACCACCACACCAACACACACACCACCACACCACAACATCAACACACACACCCCCACACAACCACACCAACGCACACCAGCGCACCAATATACACCACCACACCAACACACACGCCACCACACCAACACACACACACCACACCAGTACATACACCACCACACCAACACACACACCACCACACCAACACACACACCCCCACACCAACACACACACCACAACACCAACACACACCACCACACCAACATACACCACCACACCAGTACACACACCACCACACCAACACACACCACCAAAACAACACACACACACACACCACACCAGTACATACACCACCACACCAACACACACACCACCACACCAACACACACCAGCACACCAACACACACCACCACACCAACACACACCACCACACCAGTACACACCCCACCACACCACTACACACACACACCACACCAGTACATACACCACAACACCAACAGACACGCCACCACACCAACACACACGCCACCACACCAACACACACCAGCACACCAACACACACACCACCACACCAATATATACCAACACTACACCAGCACACCAACACACACCAGCGCACCAGTACATACACCACCACACCACCACACCAACACACACACACCACCACACCAACACACACACACAACCACACCACCACACCAACACACACACCACCACACCAACACATACCAGCACTAACACACACCAACACACCAACACACACAACACCAGCACAACACCAGCACATTACGCAACACACCAACACACAGCACCACACCAACACACACCACCACACCACTACACACACCACCACACCAATATATACCTGCACTACACCAGCACCACACCAACACACACCACCACACCAGTACATACACCACCACACCAACATACACAACACCAACACACACCAGCACACCAGTACACACACCACCACACCAACACACACCAGCGCACCAGTACATACACCAAAACACCAACACACACCAGCGCACTAGTACATACACCACCACACCAACACACACACAACCACACCCGTACATACACCACCACACCAATATATACCAGCACAACACCAGCACATTACGCAACACACCAACACACAGCACCACACCAACACACACCACCACACCACTACACACACCACCCCACCAATATATACCTGCACTACACCAGCACCACACCAACACACACCACCACACCAGTACATACACCACCACACCAACATACACAACACCAACACACACCAGCACACCAGTACACACACCACCACACCAACACACACCAGCGCACCAGTACATACACCACCACACCAACACACACCAGCGCACCACCACATACACCACCACAGCAATATATACCAGCACTACACCAGCACATTACGCAACACACGCTCCATAAATATACCGCAGGCAAATGTGGCGTTCGCTTATTTCGGAGCGACCATTTGTGAAGGCTTCCAAATCCGGAATGCGGAACGTGAGGCGATTCCTGATATTGGGAATGGGAATGCGCCGCCGCGATAGGGTTGCGTCCGGCCTTTTGCTCGCGCTCGTCTTAGCTGTTTTTGGATGAGTTGTTTTTCAATTGTTCGCTTTGAAGCTCCACAGGTGTTTTTTTTTATAAAATTGGGAATTTTTCCTGCGTTTTGTTTTTTGGTTTTTTGTCTGTCTTGTTTTGAGTGTTCTGATGATCAGTTTTTTTGTTTTGTATCTGCTCACGGTGGCACAGCGGTTAAGGGATCGGACTTGTATGTTGGAGTCGCGGGTTCGTATCCCGGCGCTGGCGCGGAGATTTTCTCCGTTGGGTATAAGGGAAAGCTCAAGCACAATACCACACTCGACCCAGGTGTCGGAAATGGGTACCGGCTTTACGGGGGAACCGTCATGGTGTCCTATATATAGGGTTAGTTATAAGACATTTGAAAAACCAATGCTTAACCCGCGCACGGTCGCGCATCCCTCAGAAAAGTAGTCAATTTACCCGCGTTACTCTGCCGTTCCCTGTTCACTTACCGTAATAGGCAGAGATGTAAAAATATGAAGTAATGAGTAAAAAATGTTGCTTTACACTTTGATGTTGTCAGATTTTTGATAACTTGAACCGTTTCTTTGTAATATGGAGTCAAACTCCGTAGATTTTTGCACAACATTGCTTCAAAGAGATCAATGGCCATTTTTGTGTTTTGGGAACAATTTAATGTTTTTCACTGCTATTTTATGCAGAAAATCCTTCCAAACCTACTGATGTTTTTATTTTTCCTCTACAACAATTAGAAAAAAAGTTATGACCATTTATGTCTACTAGGTGTTATCCATTCTTCGTTTTAGTTCCTACATAAATGCATGTTTGCATGTCTGGTTATATTACTGTAAGTATAGTGTTTCGAAACTTGTAATTTTCACACAATATGAATAAAATACTGTTCTACACGCTACTGACTTCAGATTTGTCTTATTTGCCATTTTTACGAAATAAGGCGAAATAAGGCCCTGAGTAGTTTCGCTGGTAACTGAGGCTGCCACTGACTGTTCGCACGCACACCCTTTCACGGTCGCCTCATTTACCACACTGACTGTGCTTACCCCTCCCAACTTCCAAGTGGTTGGAGCTCTGCCTTAACCCCCACAATGTGGGGGTTTCTGGCTCCAGCTGTGTAGCACTCGCTGAGACGATCATTTTGGTGTATAACAACTTGGGGTTATGCCTTACGTCTGGCAACCAGTGAGCCTGGTAAATGAGGCGACCAGTTACAGTGCGCGGGTTAAGATCATTTGTATCAGGCTTGATTGGAAATAAAGCATCCCAAAGATGCCGATGTTTGTTTGTTTGTTTCTGTTGCTCAGTCGGTCCAACCGTCTTAAACATTTCAGTCATTTTGTGCTTTTTAAAGTCGTTTGGTGTGCTTTTTTGTAACTTATAATGTTCGTCTGTTTTTTTCTGTACCTCTCTTAAATCGCTTCGTCTGTTTTATCCAGTCACTTTCAACATCAGTTTTGGGATACAATTACCCTGCATTCAAATAATCTTCCTGTACTAAATTTATTTCAATTTCTTTTAAGTGGATCATTCAATTTTTCACCAATTTCCTGATGGTTGTCAACTATCATTTAACATTTTAAAAAAATGTATCATTATTTTTCATCATCCACGTATCTTCATCCCTGTTATCGTTTATTATTTCTAAGAAACAACGTTTTTCTCAATTTTAGCGTTTTATCTATTCTCTTTTATCTGTCATTTATCATATATAATTCTCAGTGGTCTGTGTCGATTTTCAGCACCCTACAGATCATTGCATTTTAAATTTTTTCAAAAGGTCTTTCTCATTTTTCCATGTAGCTTTCTTAATTTGATGATGAATATTTCCGGCTGTTATTTTGAACCGATCAGATCGCGAGTCTCTGATAACTGACGACAAAATTTTTGCTCACGTTTTTATCACGTAACAACTTACAACTTTTAAATCCAAACACATTACATTTCCTTGCACTAATCGGTTAACAATTGTCTTCAAGTAAATTACCTAAGAATGTATTAATTCCAATGTTATGCACATACTCTCACCCCACCCCACCACACCCACACCACACCCCCACCACACCCCGACCACACCCCTACCCCCCTCCCCACCACACCCCCACCACACCCCCCACACCCCCACCACACCTCCACCACACCCCCACCACACCCCCACCACACCCCCACAACACCCCCACCACACCCCGACCACACTCCCACCACACTCCCACCACACTCCCACCACACCCCCATCAAACCCCCCCCACCACCACATACCCACCACTCCCACCACACCCCCACCACACCCCACTTATACCCTCCAGAAAGGTACCTCTCAACTCCCCAACACATGAAAATCCCCAACCCCGTCATTCTCTCCAAGTTCTGAACCTTTTTCACCTGTCTACATATCCTCCTCCCTCCTCCCCCACGCCTCCTTCCATTTTAATAACCCTTCCCCACTCTCCCGTCAACTTCTCTCACTCCCCCGTCAACCTACTCACTCCCCCTTCAACTTCCCCACCCCCCCGTCTACTTCCTCCACTCCCCCGTCAACTTCCGCACTCCCCGTCAACTTTTCCACTCCCCCGTCAACTTCCCCACTCACCCGTCTACTTCCCCCAATCTCCCATCAACTTCCTCCACTCCTACTTCAACTTCCCCCAATCCCCCATCAACTTCTCCCCATCCCACTTCAACTTCCCCAATCCCCCGTTAACTTCCCCACTCCCCCGTCTGTTCCCCCACTCCCCGTCAACTTCCCCCAATCCCACTTCAACTTCCCCAATCCCCCGTCAACTTCCCCCAATCCCGAGTCAACTTCCCCAATGCCCTGTCAATTTCCCCACTCCCCCGTCAACTTCCAACTCCCCCCCGCAGCCCCGTCATTTATCAGCGCCGCGGCCGGCGGTCAAGAGCGCATATTCAAGAAGGGAGTAGTGCTCCCCCCCCCCCCTCCCACACCCCCTCCCCCACCCCTCCCACACCCCTTCCCCGTCCCATCCCACCGCCACGTCTTTCCCAGTCTTCCAAGCTGCTGCATGCATCTTAAGTAGTGTGTGTAGTGTGTATAGTTTGTGTAGTGTGTAGTGTGTGTGTAGTGTGTGTAGTGTGTGTGTAGTGGGTAGTGTGTAGTGTGTGCAGTGTGTAGGGTGTGTATAGTGTGTATAGTGTGTGTTGGGTGTGTATAGTGTGTGTAGTGTGTGTTGTGTGTATAATGTGTATAGGATGTACAGTGTGTGAGTATGCGTAGCTATTTACTCGATTAAATAAATACATTCGAAATATTATTCAGACAAACGACTCAAAAACTCAATTAACCTTAGTTCAAATAATTTGCGATATTGCATTTTTTTTCAGAGTATTATATTATATGGAAATTTCTTCCACACAACCGTTCGATAAGGAAACAATTCAACGTTAACTTATAATTTAATTGACGGAAACTTTGCAACGAAAGTAGTTGTCAGCACCACCGAGCTTCCAAACAAACAAGTAACTCTTTAAATTTTCAATATTTTTTAAGGTATTTATTTTATTAAGCGTTCAGTTTAAAACTTCAGTTGAACTGAATTAAAAATGTAAAAAATGGGAACACGGGCGTACGGCTCGGCAATGCCCGAAAAAGACCCGGACAGAACAACGAGCGGGCTCCGCTGACACGCTGAGCATCCAGTCCCTCCGAGTCGCAAGACCCCCGAAAAGATTGCCGGAGTTGGAGAACAGGCAAGGTAGCGTGAACAGGCGATTCGCACTAAGGGGGACCGTGCGTGCCCTGGACTTAGGCGGGAGCTGGCCAACACCACAACTCGAGCTAACTGCTCGGAGCTAATTCTCAAGCCAGATTCGATCGTAGACGACAGGAGAAAGCCGGCTCGTGACCTCAGCCGCGGCTCCACGATACCAACGGACAAAAAAATGTACAACCATAAGACAGAGTCAAAGTTTAAGCATCTACTAACAACCAATATAAATATCACCAATATGAACAATTTACCGATTATCCCACATTACCCCTAGGCATTTACAACCCAGAGTCTACAGTGCACCCAGTGTGAAACACGTTTAGGCAGAAGATAATTTCAGAAATCAAGCGGAAATCAGGAGAAGGCAAATTCTCCATGCGGAAAGACAGGAAGGAAAGTCAAAGGTTCAAATGCTCAGAAATGCAAGAAAAGGTAATCGGGAGCAGCCCTCATCCAGGTCAAGTGAAACCCGTCAATAAGTGAGCCACACCCTATCAACAATAGAATCAATTTGCTTCATAACCAAAGCAGGTAATTTCTTTTAATTTGCATGGAGTATTTAGAGATTAATCGTAAGCTCCCTAGTAGAGCCAACTAAACACATAAGGAAAAAAACACATTCACTCAAACGTAAAAGATAGGAGAAAAAGCAGTTATGGTAGAATTTTAGAGAAACTTTGCACGTCACTGAAGCACTGCAGGCCCAATAGCTCGCTCGAACAGCAGCCCTCCTCGTCCAGAGTCACCAATCAGCCCGCGAAACCGACGCCACATTTCCCAGCATGTTCAAGGAACGGTAGGCCCAAGCAACATGTTGATCACTCGGACTACTAAAGTAATAATTAATTTTATAAGTTCAAAATTGATATCCTAATGGCACACAGCCCCCACCCACTTCACTTCCAATCTACAAAAAACAACTGAAGTTAAGCGAAACTCAAAACCGACAGGCCAACGAAGAAATGTTACCATAGAAATACTTTTGGGGGATTTTTCCCACAATAAATTATTGAAAGAAAACATTCGAAATCGGATATAAAATTCATCTCTACTATTTAAATAACTGTAATAAACATTCTAATCAAATGATAATGAATTAATAATAATAAGTTTATTATTGATAGAGAAAATCGTGGTATTGCAGGAAAAACAAAGCACCATGTGACCAAAACATTTAGGTCGGCTGTATGTGGGCCAGAAGGAAGGGGCTGTGTAGAGGCTAGGAGTGGCTATGTATAGAGGCCAGGAGTGGCTGTGGGGGGCCACGAGTGGCTGTGTAGATGCCAGGAGTGGCTGTGTGGGGGCTGTCACGGAGCCCTAATATCACAATTTTTCAGCAATTGAAAGAGTTATGGCTTTTTGTGGATAAAACAGACTATCGGACAGCCGAAGATGCAATTCGATGTACATCATGGGCCAGTGATGTCCTCAATTTCTGTCGAAATCAGTTTAACTTTACTCATCCGCGCCACGACTTCAGAGAGCTCTTTGAGTTGGTCATTGTATTTCTTGAAGGGGTGTCACATGGCTGCCAAAGCATCACTTTTCGGAAACCCGAGCTGCTCGTCAAGCACTATGGATGGCGCGGGCCAAATATGGCTTGAAGATGTGGATCTTCCTACCCCAGTTCTCTCAGTCTCGACAACAAAGATCCTTTTTCTCCCGTGTAGCACGATTTGACATTCTGGAGAATCTGAGTGACTCCTGCACTTTCTTGCCAAGCATTACGTTCGTGCCTGGTTCGTAGCACGTTCAGCTGCCAGTGCTCCCTGTAATGACATCGCCATTTTCAAGGCTCTGGAAGAGGCAGACAACGGAATTGTCAGGGATGCATGGACGAAGACGTTGGCACGCCATCTCTGGTATCTGTCTGAGATTGACGTTGTTATAGCACTCTTTGATGAAGAACGGTCTCTTCAGGAGAAGGAGTTGTTCGTCGCAAACATGAAGGCAGTTGACGGATCCGAAGAGACTTCTTCCCGTCTTAGGACTCTTCTAATGCAATGAAAGACAAGACCGTGGCCTCCTTTGTCACTTAAATACTAAGAGATTCTTTCAACTCACGAACATCGACGCAAGTTTTTTTTTACGAGTACCCGACAAATTGGAAAGATAATTCTTCCTATCAAGCTGGTCTGCAATGGGAGCTGGTTGTGACCAACGATGCAGCGGAGCGTGGGGTGGCTCTGGTCCAGGAATTCATGAAGAGTGGGAGGACCAAGGTATAAGACCAACCTCAGTTCCTTCATCGGGTAGTCGAAGCCCCCCGCTGGAAATTCCCGCGTCGGACCAAATCCTGCCTCATGAAAAACTAGACATAAATAGCGCGACATGATACCAATAGCCGATGCTTTTCTAATTTCTCTCATTTGATTTTTTAGTTCAAAGGAACGAAATAAAAGGCTGCTCATTCGGGTGTTCCTCAGTTATAGGGGTAAAAATTTAAATTCAAGTCAGAATTATGAACAGCCTCTAGACCAATCCAGAGAAGACCGCTTCTGTTAGAAGCCCCAAAACATGATGCCCACAAGCTAGTTTCAAGAGGTCATCCTAAAGATCTGCTGCAGACGCAGCCAGACACCGCCTTTGGGACCGGTGATAGTGGCCGTCGTGTCGAAGCAAAGCGCTGCAATCCTCTCTGGAAAGTTCCATTCCTTGATGACGTTAATAGTAGTGGTGGCTGTCGGCTCAGCTTTACCACTTTTCCTTCTCCATAAACAAAAATAGGAAGGCGATCCACTACTTCTCCATTAGTCAGTGCGGCATCAACTTCCCATCCCAGTGGGAAGTTCCCTTAAAATGTATGCACTTCACAGAGATGAACAACTCGCTGTTGTACAAGGCAGGAGTGAACACGCTATGGCTCCATGACTTCTGTAGTGTACTGACTTCTGTAACGCCGCGCGACATTAAGACGTGAGCTTCATAGAATAAAATTCTGCAAAAATAGTTTTCTTATGGAAAGGAACGAAATGAGAGGCTGCTCATAAAAATTCAAGAAGTTTCATTTTCTTTTAAACACCCAAGGGGGCCCATTGTCTAGTCTACTGATGTCTACTGACCAGTCTACTCGCAAGTCTACCATCTAATAACACACTCAACCATGTGATAAATGAACAAGTCTAATTAAGCATTGAATTGGTTTTAACATATATTTCGATAGTACATTTAAATTTTATATATATATATATATATATATATATATATATATATATATACATATAATTGCCAACAGAAGTAATATACGTGAATAGAAAATAAACATTAATTTTTCCTTCCACAACGAACGACGTATTTTCTAAGGAAATTTTTTCAAGTCTACGAATAATTATGCATGAAAGCTTGATCGTGCCAGTTTTGTTGTATGGAGCAGAGTCCTGGGGGTTGAGAGCAGCTGAGAGGAGGAAGTTGGATGTATTTGAGATGAAATGTTTGAGGAGCATGTATGGCGTAACAAGAAGAGATAGGATCAGGAATGAGTTGGTTAGGGGGCAGACGGGTGTTATCAAACAGTTGAGCAGGCGAGTGGATGAAAGAGTGCTTGGCTGGTTTGGGCATGTTGAAAGAATGAATGTTGAGCGGCTGGTGAAAAAGATTTATATGTCGGAAGTGAGTGGTGTTAGAGCGCAAGGTAGACCACGGATGCGTTGGATGGATGGGGTGAAACGTGCTTTGTATGAGAGGGGTCTGACTGTGGACGTGGCGAAAGGGATGACTGCGGACAGAAGTGAGTTGAGGCAGTGCGTAAGAAGGTAATTTTATTTTTGACGCGGTACTGGAAGTTGCCCGCGTATGATGGGGTTGACCTATCCTGTGCGGGGGGAGGGGCTGCACTCAATGAAGCGGTCGGGGTAAACCATCTATGGCTGTCGGGCCTGACTGTGGAAGGTGGTTGTGCTGGGCTGCTGCTGATCCTGGCAGTCTGGTTCGGCCAGTGCTGCCTCTCTCGCCTCCTAGTGCTAATAGTGTTGATTGTGGCCTGCTGTCGGCTGCCCTCCCATAGAGAGGAGAAGCGTGGTATATGTATGTATGTATGTATGTATGTATGTATGTATGTATGTACAAATAATTAAATTATGTGAATGACTAAATAATGGATAATAAAATAAAAAAATAATTTACTAATTATTTACAACCCACGACTTGGACTGGACATCAGCACGGAGTAATTACCGTCTAAAATCAACGGAAGTAATGGCGGCAGATAGACAGAAGCTCTGCATAATTACCGTCTAAAATAAACGGAAGTAATGACGGCAGATAGATGGAAGATCGTTATAAGTACCCTCTAAAATCAACGGAAACAAAGATGCCGGTAGCCAGACGCATGACGGTAGATAAAAGCATGACAGTAAACAGAAACACAACAGTAGACAGCAACGCGGTATAGTTACCGTCTAAAATCAACAGAAATAATGACGGTAGACAGAAGCATGACGGTAGACAGGAGTAGCGTAGCACCATTATGGTCTAAAATCACCGGAAATAATGACGGTAGACAGAAGCATGACAGTAGACAGTAGCAGCGCGGCATAATTACCGTCTAAAATCCCCGGAAATAATGACGGTAGACAGTAGCAGAGCCGCATAATTACCGTCTAAAATCCCCGGAAATAATGACGGTAGACAGAAGCATGACAGTAGACAGGAGCAGCGCGGCATAATTACCGTCTAAAATCACCGGAAATAATGGCGGTAGACAGAAGCATGACAGTAGACAGTAGCAGCGCGGCATAATTACCGTCTGAAATCCCCGGAAATAATGACGGTAGACAGTAGCAGCGCGGCATAATTACCGTCTAAAATCCCCGGAAATAATGACGGTAGACAGTAGCAGCACCGCATAATTACCGTCTAAAAACCCCGGAAATAATGACGGTAGACAGTAGCAGCGCGGCATAATTACCGACTGAAATCACCGGAAATAATGACGGTAGACAGTAGCAGCGCCGCATAATTACCGTCTAAAATCCCCGGAAATAATGACGGTAGACAGTAGCAGCGCGGCATAATTACCGTCTGAAATCCCCGGAAATAATGACTGTAGACAGTAGCAGCGCCGCATAATTACCGTCTAAAATCCAATCCCCGGAAATAATGACGGTAGACAGAAGCATGACAGTAGACAGGAGCAACGCGGCATAATTACCGTCTAAAATCACCGGAAATAATGACGGTAGACAGAAGCATGACAGTAGAGAGTAGCAGCGCGGCATAATTACCGTCTAAAATCCCCAGATATAATGACGGTAGACAGGAGCAGCGCGGCATAATTACCGTCTAAAATCCCCGGAAATAAAGACGCTAGACAGAAGCATGACGGTAGACAGGAGCAGCGCGGAATAATTACCGTCTAAAATCCCCGGAAATAAAGACGGTAGACAGGAGCAGCGCGGCATAATTACCGTCTAAAATCCCCGGAAATAAAGACGCTAGACAGAAGCATGACGGTAGACAGGAGCAGCGCGGCATAATTACCGTCTAAAATCCCCAGAAATAATGACGGTAGACAGTAGCATGACGGTAGACAGGAGCAGCGCGGCATAATTACCGTCTAAAATCCCCGGAAATAATGACGGTTCAATGACAGGGCACGTAAATCCGCAAATTCGCGGCGCTCGTTTTTTTAAATCCAAATTAAATCTCATTTGGAGGCGCGTGTCAAATCAGCCTAAGCAGATTTGTTTGCTAAATCCAGGGCGCAAAAATCCCGACGCAATCCCGGATTATCAGCCAAAATTAATCATTTGTTCGCGTACAGTCCACGCTTGGGATTTATTATCGCTTCATTTATTATTGATTAATAGATCATTTGGGTGAGGCTTAATACAATGTGTGGGTGCTGCTGTAGTGTGTTGTGTTGTTTTGTGTGGTTTTGTGTTTTTCGTGTTTTATTTTGTGTGGTTTTGTAATTTTGGTGGTTTTCTGTTTTATTTGGTGTGTTTTTTTTTTGTCTTTGGTTTTGTGTTGTTCTGAGTTTCTTTGTGCTTCTTAAAATGATATTGTATTATTTTGTGCAATTTTGTATTTAGAGTTTTTGTATGTTTTGTGTTATGTAAAGTTTTGTGTTTGTGTGCTGATATGTGTTTTAATTTTAAATGTGTTGTTGTGCGAGGTTTTGTGTTTTTTTCGCGCGAATCATAATGCTGTGTGTCTTATGGGTTAATTTGTGACCTGTGTTATTTTGTGTAGTCATGTGTTGTTTTTTTGCAGCCTTTTGTTGTTTGTGTTGCTTCGTGTAGTACTGTTTAGTTCTGTTTGTCTTGTGTTGTTTTGTGTGTCATGTGTTGCTTGTGTTGTTTTGCAGGATTTTGTGTGCATTGTAATGTCTGTGTTTTTGCAGTGTTTTATGTTGTATTGTTTTGTGTGTCTCGCGTGTTTTTTGTTGTTTGTATTGTTTTGTGTTAGTGTGTGAGTTGTTTTGTTGTTTGCGTTGTTTGAATTGTTTTGTGTGGTTTGTGCTGTGCATATTCTTTGTAGTTTTGTGTTGTTTGTATTGTTTTGTGTTCTTCGTATTGTTCTGTGTTGACTGTATCGTTTTGTGTGGTTTGTATTGCTTCGTGTTCATTGTATTGTTTAATGTTGTGTAGCCTCGTGTTGTGTAGTTATGTGTATACATTTGAGTGCCCCGAGAGACCCTCACACGACCACGCGAGGGCTGCCCTCACATACACCAGCGCGGGCCATTCGAGGGAGCAGGTGAGGGAACATCTGAGGGAAAATCTAGTTTTACGCCGCCGTAAGATCACCGTAATTGCTCCTAACTCGCCACCACTGGGCCGTAATCACCAGTGAAGATACACGCGCTCGTTATCTTTTATATGTATATTTCCCCCAGTGAATATACACAGCACTCGTTATTTTTTGTATGTATATTTTCCCCGGTGAAGATACACTGCGCTCGTTATCTTTTGTATGATTATTTTCCCCACTGAAGATACGCAGCGCTCGTTATCTTTTGTATGTGTGTTTTCCCCAGTGAAGATACACAGCGCTCGAAAGTTAACGTATTCATTGTATATTTTCCCTATAACAAATTCACACATACGGCCGTCAAAGAATGCAGCATTATCATGTTTTTATGGCTAAGTTATTAAATTTCACCCCAGTAATTCCCTATTTTCAAGGGCTCCATATATCACTTGGAATGAAAAATAAAAAAATTCATTAAACAACGTATTGCTGGCATTTGTTCCTAAAGACGACATGAAAGGTCAAAGGTTGGACACCAATGTACAGTTAAGGAGCTCGCCGTCCGTTTATATTTCACAACAAGCCACCCTAACAAGCCATGGGGGAAGTTTCACCATATATCAAAAACTTCCGTGGAGGTATATTCCATGTTCCAGGTGAAAATAGCGATACGCGAATTCGAATGATAAATCACCCTCAACCAAAAATCACCCTCAACCAAAAATCACCCTAACCAAAAATCACCCTCAACCAAAATTCTCCCCCAACCAAAAATCTCAATCAATCAAAAATCAAACTCAACCAAAAACCACCCTCAACCAAAAATCACCATCAACCAAAAATCACCCTCAACCGAAAATCACCCTCAACCAAAATTCACCCACAACCTAAAACCACCCCAAACAAAAATCAACCTCAACTAAAAATCACCCTCAAACAAAAATGACCCTCAACCAAAAATGATCCTCAACTAAAAATCACCCTCAACCAAAAATCACCCTCAACCAAAATTCACCCTCAACCAAAAATCCCCATCAACCAAAAATCACCCTCAACTGAAAATCACACTCAACCCAAATTCACCCTCAACCAAAAACCACCCACATCTAAAAATCACCCTGAACCAAAATTCTCCCCCAACCAAAAATCTCAATCAATCAAAAATCAAACTCAACCAAAAACCACCCTCAACCAAAAATCACCATCAACCTAAAATCACCCCTAACCAAAAATCACCCTCAACTAGAAATCACCATCAACCAAAAATCACGCTCAACCAAAAATCACCCTCAACCAAAAATCACCCTGAACCAAAAATTACCCTCAACCAAAAATCACTCTCAACCAAAAATCACCATCAACCAAAAATCATCCCCAACCAAAAATCACCCTCAACCAAAAATTACTCCAACCAAAAATCACCCCCAACCAAAAATAACCCTCAACTTAAAATCGCCATCAACCAAAAATCACCCTCAACCAAAAATCACCCTCATCCAAAAATCTCCCTCAGTATTCACGCAGTTCAACGCAGTACAGTAAGTTCGGCGTGAGGGCAGACACCCGCAGCAGCAGCACGGCGGACACGGCTGCCTCGCGGCTGCGCTGACCTGCGCTGCCACAGCCCAGTAGGCAACAGCCCAGTAGGCAACAGCCCAGTACACAACAGCCCAGGACACAACAGCCCAGTACACAACAGCCCAGTAAACAACAGCCCAGTAAGCAACAGCCCAGTAAGCAACAGCCCAGTAAACAACAGCCCAGTAAACAAGAGCCCAGTAAACAACAGCCCAGTAAACAACAGCCCAGTAAACAACAGCCCAGTAAACAACAGCCCAGTAAACAACAGCCCAGTAAACAACAACCCAGTACACAACAGTCCAGTAAGCAACAGCCCAGTAAGCAACAGCCCAGTAAACAACAGCCCAGTAAACAACAATCCAGTAAGCAACAGCCCAGTAAACAACAACCCAGTAAACAACACAGCTTAGTAAACTAAACAAGAGCCAGCTAAGCAACAGCTCAATGAAGAGCTTGGCCAGTAAACAGCAGCCTAGAAAGCATCACGGTCCAGTAAACAAGAGCTCACTAAACAACGGCCCAGTGTAGGCCCAGTAAACACCAGCATGGCCAGTAAACAAGGGCCCAGTAAACAACAGCATGGCCAGTAAACAAGGGCCCAGTAAACAGCAGCATGGCCCGTAAACAAGGGCCCAGTAAACAGCAGCATGAACCAGTAAACAAGGTCCAGCATAGGCCCAGCATAGGCCCAGTAAACAGGCCGAGTGTAGGCCCAGTAAACAGGCCCAGCATAGGTCCAGTAAACAGGCCGAGTTTAGGCCCAGTAAACAGGCCGAGTGTAGGCCCAGTAAACAGGCCCAGTAAACAGGCCAAGCGTAGGCCCACTAAACAGGCCCAGCATAGGCCCAGCATAGGCCCAGTAAACAGGCCGAGTGTAGGCCCAGTAGACAGGCCCAGTAAACAGGCCCAGCACAGGCCCATTAATTACGGGGCCCGCCATTAATTAGGCGTGCAAATGAGGCCGTTTAGCGGCGTGTGGGCCGCAATTACACGCTTCGAATGGATGGGACCTGGCCCGTAACTTACGCCTTCGCTGGGCCTTAGCTGGGCCTTGTGGGGACTTGCTGGCCTTGGTAGGACTTGCTGGGCTCGGTAGGACTTGCTGGGCTTTAAAGTTTTAAATTATTTCAATTTTACAAATATTTATCCTATGTTCATACAATAATTAATTACATCGGTTATTAAAATTAATGCCCAAATTTTAAAGGAAACCAAAATACTTGCTGAAAGACACCTCCTGTCACTCTTCGAATTGTGTTACATTGTTAAATAATGATGAATAGTATTAAGTAGGGTCAAATAGTGTTAAATAAGTATTAATGAGTGGTAAATGTAGATAAATAGTGTTGAATAGTGTCAAAAATAGTTAAGAAACTGGTGGAAAAATTATATTATACGTTATTGCGAGAATTAATTAATTTATTTCATTATGAACTCTTGATTAGTATTAGCTCTGGAATATTATAAGCTACGTAACACAAAACTGTGAAAAATGATAAACTATGGAATAATTAATTAACAATTAACATTTAATTTTTTAAGCTAAGAAACATTATAAATTATTATCCCATAATTAATTGAAATAAGGAAAACTTTATAATTAATTGAATACGTAAATGTAAAAGCTTTAATCTGAGACGAATGTTATTTACATATGCCAAAAATTTTTCTTCGATGGCATTATGTCTACCGTGGCTTGGTGCTAAAGAGAGCTCGCTCTTTGTTTTGGAAAATTTGGAGATTTCCTTTTTAGCCCGGAGTATCTTCCCGTTAGGAAAAGGAAGAAGTTACCCTCAATTCCCCCCCCCTCCCTACCCAGGTGCAGGAAATGGGTGTCTTCCCGTTGGGAAAAGGAAGAAGTTAGCCACAATTCCAATCCCTACCCAGGTGTAGGAAATGGGTGTCTTCCCGTTGGGAAAAGGAAGTAGTTAGCCACAATTCCCCTCCCTACCCAGGTGCAGGAAATGGGTGTCTTCCCGTTGGGAAAAGGAAGAAGTCAGCCACAATTCCCCTCCCTACCCAGGTGCAGGAAATGGGTGTCTTCCCGTTGGGAAAAGGAAGAAGTTAGCCACAATTCCCCTCCCTACCCAGGTGCAGGAAATGGGTGTCTTCCCGTTGGGAAAAGGAAGAAGTTAGCCACAATTCCCCTCCCTACCCAGGTGCAGGAAATGGGTGTCTTCCCGTTGGGAAAAGGAAGAAGTTAGCCACAATTCCCCTCCCTACCCAGGTGCAGGAAATGGGTGTCTTCCCATTGGGAAAAGGAAGAAGTCAGCCACAATTCCCCTCCCTACCCAGGTGCAGGAAATGGATGTCTTCCCGTTGGGAAAAGGAAGAAGTTAGCCACAATTCCCCTCCCTACCCAGGTGTAGGAAATGAGTGTCTTCCCGTTGGGAAAAGGAAGAAGTTAGCCACAATTCCCCTCCCTACCCAGGTGCAGGAAATGGGTGTCTTCCCGTTGGGAAAAGGAAGAAGTTAGCCACAATTCCCCTCCCTACCCAGGTGTATGAAATGGGTGTCTTCCCGTTGGGAAAAGGAAGAAGTTAGCCACAATTCCCCTCCCTACCCAGGTGTATGAAATGGGTGTCTTCCCGTTGGGAAAAGGAAGAAGTTAGCCACAATTCCCCTCCCTACCCAGGTGTATGAAATGGGTGTCTTCCCGTTGGGAAAAGGAAGAAGTCAGCCACAATTCC
Organism: Morinoia aosen; assembly: GCA_030386875.1. NCBI lineage: Eukaryota > Metazoa > Arthropoda > Malacostraca > Amphipoda > Talitridae > Morinoia > Morinoia aosen. The sequence goes on from CM059578.1 coordinate 13,486,921, forward strand.
CCTCCCTACCCAGGTGTAGGAAATAGGAACCGGCAGGACCGGGGTAACCGTCACTGCGTCCTGGCGTTGGTTAAAATATTCCGATTAAGTGATACTCAAAAAAGCTCCATCAAAATATGACAATTAAAGAGTAAGCGCTCCTGACAATAGGCTCCGTCAGAATATGATATTCAATAAAAAATGAACTTGAGTAGAGACTCCCCTCGAAAATAAAATAGGATTTACCCTTGGAAATAGGCCTAATTAAAATAACAGTATTAATTATTAATAGTAGGCTTCATCGCAATAGGGCAATTAACGATAAGTGACCATGAAAATAAGCTCCATCCAAGTAAGATAATTAACAGCACGTTACTCTGTAATTAGGCTCCATCAAAATAAAATAATTTAGAATTAGTGCCTCTAAAAATAAGCTCCTTCAAAATAAGATAATACGGAATTAGTGACCCTTAAAATGGATTTAATCACAGTAACATGATTAAGAATAAGTACTCCTGACAATGGGCCCCATCAAAATAAGCCAATTAACAACAAGTGACCCTGTTAATATTTGCCTTGCTCAACAAGTGCCCAGAAAATAAGCCCATCCAAATGAGACAATTAACAACAAGTGACCCTGTGAATATTGGCCCAACTCAACAAGTGCCCAGAAAATAAGCCCATCAAAATGAGACAATTAACAACAAGTGACCCTGTGAATATTGGTCCTACTCAACAAGTGCCCAGAAAATAAGCCCATCAAAATGAGATAATTAACAACAAGTGACCCTGTGAATATTGGTCCTACTCAACAAGTGCCCAGTAAATAAGCCCATCAAAATGAGACAATTAACAACAAGTGACCCTGTGAATATTGGCCCAACTCAACAAGTGTCCAGAAAATAGGCCGCATCGAAATAATACAAACGAAAATGCGCAAATCAGAAATCAAGTCGCGCCCCCGAGACGGTGGGGCAGGTGGCTTATCAGGCACCCTGGCGTCCGGCTCACAGGCTTAGCTTTACTGGCACTTCTGGGCAAAAGTGTTATTGCCTAGGCCGCCCAAATCCATACGCCTGAATTACTCCTTCGTCCGCCATCCAGTCCGCGTCGTTACGTGGGTTTACTTAATTCTCTAGCACCCCGAGTAACTGCGTCCTCACAGCTGATACATTCTCTTGTTTCCCTGTAATGTTTTGGTGGCTCCGTGGCAGTGCTCGGTTTGTTACCCAGTAATGTTGCTCTTATTGTAGCTCTGCGATGTTTTGCTGGCTCCGTGGCAGTGCTCGGTTTGTTACCCTGTAATGTTGCTCTTATTGTAGCTCTGTGATGTTTTGGTGGCTCCGTGGCAGTGCTCGGTTTGTTCTCCTGTAATGTTGCTCTTATTGTAGCTCTGTGATGTTTTGGTTGCTCCTTGGCAGTGCTCGGTTTGTTCCCCTGTAATGTTGCTCTTATTGTAGCTCTGTGATGTTTTGGTGGCTCCGTGGCAGTGCTCGGTTTATTCCCCTGTAATGTTGCTCTTATTGTAGCTCTGTGATGTTTTGGTGGCTCCGTGGCAGTGCTCGGTTTGTTCCCCTGTAATGTTGCTCTTATTGTAGCTCTGTGATGTTTTGCTGTCTCCTTGGCAGTGCTCGGTTTGTTCCCCTGTAATGTTGCTCTTATTGTAGCTCTGTGATGTTTTGCTGGCTCCGTGGCAGTGCTCGGTTTGTTCCCCTTTAATGTTGGTCTTATTGTAGCTCTGTGATATGTTTTGGTGGCTCCGTGGCAGTGCTCGGTTTGTTCCCCTGTAATGTTGCTCTTATTGTAGCGCTGGGATGTTTTGCTGGCTCCATGGCAGTGCTCGGTTTGTTCCCCTGTAATGTTGCTCTTATTGTAGCGCTGTGATGTTTTGCTGGCTCCGTGGCAGTGCTCGGGTTGTTCCCCTGTAATGTTGGTCTTATTGTAGCTCTGTGATATGTTTTGGTGGCTCCGTGGCAGTGCTCGGTTTTTTCCCCTGTAATGTTGCTCTTATTGTAGCGCTGTGATGTTTTGCTGGCTCCGTGGCAGTGCTCGGTTTGTTCCCCTGTAATGTTGCTCTTATTGTAGCTCTGTGATGTTTTGCTGGCTCCGTGGCAGTGCTCGGTTTGTTTTGCTGAATGTTGCTCTTATTGTAGCTCTGTGATGTTTTGCTGGCTCCGTGGCAGTGCTCGGTTTGCTCCCCTGTAATGTTGCTCTTATTGTAGCACTATGATGTTTTGCTGGCTCCGTGGCAGTGCTCGGTTTGTTCTGCTGTAATATTGCTCTTATTGTAGCGCTGTGATGTTTTGCTGGCTCCGTGGCAGTGCTCGGTTTGTTCTCCTGTAATATTGCTCTTATTGTAGCTCTGTGATGTTTTGCTGGCTCCGTGGCCGTGCTCGGTTTGTTCCCCTGTAATATTGCTCTTATTGTAGCTCTGTGATGTTTTGGTGGCTCCGTGGCAGTGCTCGGTTTGTTCCCCTGTAATGTTGCTCTTATTGTAGCTCTGTGATGTTTTGGTGGCTCCGTGGCAGTGCTCGGTTTGCTCCCCTGTAATGTTGCTCTTATTGTAGCTCTGTGATGTTTTGCTGGCTCCGTGGCAGTGCTCGGTTTGTTCTGCTGTAATGTTGCTCGTATTGTAGCTCTGTGATGTTTTGCTGGCTCCGTGGCAGTGCTCGGTTTGTTCTGCTGTAATGTTGCTCGTATTGTAGCTCTGTGATGTTTTGCTGGCTCCGTGGCAGTGCTCGATTTGCTCCCCTGTAATGTTGCTCTTATTGTAGCTCTGTGATGTTTTCCTGGCTCCGTGGCAGTGCTCGGTTTGTTCTGCTGTAATGTTGCTCGTATTGTAGCTCTGTGATGTTTTGCTGGCTCCGTGGCAGTGCTCGGTTGGTTCTGCTGTAATGTTGCTCTTATTGTAGCTCTGTGATGTTTTGCTGGTTCCGTGGCAGTGCTCGCTTTGTTCTGCTGTAATGTTGCTCTTATTGTAGCTCTGTGATGTTTTGCTGGCTCCGTGGCAGTGCTCGGTTTGTTCCCCTGTAATGTTGCTCTTATTGTAGCTCTGTGATGTTTTGCTGGCTCCGTTGCAGTGCTCGGTTTGCTCCCCTGTAATGTTGCTCTTATTGTAGCTCTGTGATGTTTTTCTGGCTCCGTGGCAGTGCTCGGTTTGCTCCCCTGTAATGTTGCTCTTATTGTAGCACTGTGATGTTTTGCTGGCTCCGTGGCAGTGCTCGGTTTGCTCCCCTGTAATGTTGCTCTTATTGTAGCACTGTGATGTTTTGGTGGCTCCGTGGCAGTGCTCGGTTTGTTCCCCTGTAATGTTGCTCTTATTGTAGCGCTGTGATGTTTTGCTGGCTCCGTGGCAGTGCTCGGTTCGTTCCCCTGTAATGTTGCTCTTATTGTAGCTCTGTGATGTTTTGCTGGCTCCGTGGCAGTGCTCGGTTTGTTTTGCTGAATGTTGCTCTTATTGTAGCTCTGTGATGTTTTGCTGGCTCCGTGGCAGTGCTCGGTTTGCTCCCCTGTAATGTTGCTCTTATTGTAGCACTGTGATGTTTTGCTGGCTCCGTGGCAGTGCTCGGTTTGTTCTGCTGTAATATTGCTCTTATTGTAGCGCTGTGATGTTTTGCTGGCTCCGTGGCAGTGCTCGGTTTGTTCTCCTGTAATATTGCTCTTATTGTAGCTCTGTGATGTTTTGCTGGCTCCATGGCCGTGCTCGGTTTGTTCCCCTGTAATATTGCTCTTATTGTAGCTCTGTGATGTTTTGGTGGCTCCGTGGCAGTGCTCGGTTTGTTCCCCTGTAATGTTGCTCTTATTGTAGCTCTGTGATGTTTTGGTGGCTCCGTGGCAGTGCTCGGTTTGCTCCCCTGTAATGTTGCTCTTATTGTAGCTCTGTGATGTTTTGCTGGCTCCGTGGCAGTGCTCGGTTTGTTCTGCTGTAATGTTGCTCGTATTGTAGCTCTGTGATGTTTTGCTGGCTCCGTGGCAGTGCTCGGTTTGTTCTGCTGTAATGTTGCTCGTATTGTAGCTCTGTGATATGTTTTGCTGGCTCCGTGGCAGTGCTCGGTTTGCTCCCCTGTAATGTTGCTCTTATTGTAGCTCTGTGATGTTTTGCTGGCTCCGTGGCAGTGCTCGGTTTGTTCTGCTGTAATGTTGCTCGTATTGTAGCTCTGTGATGTTTTGCTGGCTCCGTGGCAGTGCTCGGTTGGTTCTGCTGTAATGTTGCTCTTATTGTAGCTCTGTGATGTTTTGCTGGTTCCGTGGCAGTGCTCGCTTTGTTCTGCTGTAATGTTGCTCTTATTGTAGCTCTGTGATGTTTTGCTGGCTCCGTGGCAGTGCTCGGTTTGTTCCCCTGTAATGTTGCTCTTATTGTAGCTCTGTGATGTTTTGCTGGCTCCGTTGCAGTGCTCGGTTTGCTCCCCTGTAATGTTGCTCTTATTGTAGCTCTGTGATGTTTTTCTGGCTCCGTGGCAGTGCTCGGTTTGCTCCCCTGTAATGTTGCTCTTATTGTAGCACTGTGATGTTTTGCTGGCTCCGTGGCAGTGCTCGGTTTGTTCTGCTGTAATGTTGCTCGTATTGTAGCTCTGTGATGTTTTGCTGGCTCCGTGGCAGTGCTCGGTTTGTTCTGCTGTAATGTTGCTCGTATTGTAGCTCTGTGATGTTTTGCTGGCTCCGTGGCAGTGCTCGGTTGGTTCTGCTGTAATGTTGCTCTTATTGTAGCTCTGTGATGTTTTGCTGGTTCCGTGGCAGTGCTCGCTTTGTTCTGCTGTAATGTTGCTCTTATTGTAGCTCTGTGATGTTTTGCTGGCTCCGTGGCAGTGCTCGGTTTGTTCCCCTGTAATGTTGCTCTTATTGTAGCTCTGTGATGTTTTGCTGGCTCCGTGGCAGTGCTCGGTTTGTTCCCCTGTAATGTTGCTCATATTGTAGCTCTGTGATATGTTTTGCTGGCTCCGTGGCAGTGCTCGGTTTGCTCCCCTGTAATGTTGCTCTTATTGTAGCTCTGTGATGTTTTGCTGGCTCCGTGGCAGTGCTCGGTTTGCTCCCCTGTAATGTTGCTCTTATTGTAGCTCTGTGATGTTTTGCTGGTTCCGTGGCAGTGCTCGCTTTGTTCTGCTGTAATGTTGCTCTTATTGTAGCTCTGTGATGTTTTGCTGGCTCCGTGGCAGTGCTCGGTTTGTTCCCCTGTAATGTTGGTCTTATTGTAGCTCTGTGATGTTTTGGTGGCTCCGTGGCAGTGCTCGGTTTGTTCCCCTGTTATGTTGCTCTTATTGTAGCTCTGTGTGTGATGTTTTGCTGGCTCCGTGGCAGTGCTCGGTTTGTTCCCCTGTTATGTTGCTCTTATTGTAGCTCTGTGATGTTTTGCTGGCTCCGTGGCAGTGCTCGGTTTGTTCTGCTGTAATGTTGCTCTTATTGTAGCTCTGTGATGTTTTGCTGGCTCCGTGGCAGTGCTCGGTTTGTTCCCCTGTAATGTTGCTCTTATTGTAGCTCTGTGATGTTTTGCTGGCTCCGTGGCAGTGCTCGGTTTGTTCTGCTGTAATGTTGCTCTTATTGTAGCTCTGTGATGTTTTGCTGGCTCCGTGGCAGTGCTCGCTTTGTTCTGCTGTAATATTGCTCTTATTGTAGCTTTCTAATATTTTTATCTTTGTTACTTTGTAAAATTGATATTTTTGTCAGTATATAGTTTTGATTTTTTGTGTTCTTGTAATATTGCTATTTTTTTATTGCTATTTGAGTTACTCGATTATATTGCTATTTTTGCTTCTCTGTAGGACTCCTTTATCATGTTCTGTTTATTTCTCTGCTACATTGCTCGTGCAATTTCTTGGCAATATTTTTTCCTTGATTTTTCTGTACTGATATTGTTTGTTTCTTGGTATTGTTGCATTTTTATTTCTGCGTGATATTATTCTTTTTTGTTTCTTGGTAAAACTGATGTTTTCACTTCTCGTATATATATTTTTTATTTCCCTGTAATATTTCTCACATAATTTCTCTGTAATGTTGAACACATGAACGATTTTTCTGGAAAAGTTATAGTCTGTTTCTGCGGTAATTTTTTTATTATCACTGAGTGAGCATTTGCATTTATCAATATTTACATTCATCAATGTTATATTAATTAATATTTACACTTACTAGTACTTAAATTTATCCATATTTATATTTATCAATACCTACACATATCAATATTTATTTTCATCAATATTTTCATACATCAATATTTACATTTATCTATGTTTAGAATTATAAATATTCATATTCATCAATATTTACGTTTATCAATATCTTGCTTTCGGTCAACAAACCTTTGAAGCTGACATCTTCTCATCTTTATCATTTTAATGCTTGCCAGTCTTGTCTTTTGAGAATGAACTATCAAAACTGAAGCCTCTTCGTTTATTTTTTTTCTCAGTAATAATAAATAATAATTTATCTATCTTCATTGTTTCAGAAGCACAGTTATTAAACTCAAATATTATCATATATATTTGGCTGCTTTTTTTTTGTTCCTTCATTATTATGAATGATTATTTTTTTGTGTGATAATACCTGTTTTTTGTGAGATTATATCGTTTTTTTTGTGAGATCTTACTTTTTTCTCACAACTTTTTACATATGTGCATATAGTACATGTTTGTCACTACATTTTGTACATTTAAATGTACTATTTTTATTTTGGCACATTTTTCTCCTCACAAAAAACGCTTTCCACTATTTCTCAATAATCTATTTTCAATTCTCCGTTCTTTGTAACTGTTAACTACAAAATACAGGGGAAAGAATGTTCATTCATGAATTATTTAGAATTTATATAAACAAGACATCATTATTTCTAATTTTATTGTATTTATATTTTTTATGGATATTTTTATTTTATCTTTATGGAAAATGCATTCAGAAGATTTGAAAGATTGCTCACCACAACCACGTATATTCTTACATTATTATTATTTATTGTTGTTATTATTCGTATAATGTCACATAGTTATTGCTTTATATTTCTATTATTGGTACATTGTTTCATTATTACTATTCGTAAACTGGTACATAATTATTCGTTATTATTTTCTATTATTATTCGGACGTTGCTAAATTATAATTATTATTATTCGCACATAATCACACTACTGTCATTAATTTTTTCATTATTACCATTATTATGATTATTATTATTCGAGCATTATTACACTATTGTCATTAATTTTTATTATTATAACCATTATTATGATTATTATAATTCGTAGACTACTACAAGTGGGCCATGGGACCACACCCAGTGTAACACTGGGCAATGTTAGCCCCGAAATTAGGTACTGTCAGCATGTATTTCTTATAAGTATTGATGACAAATTTCTAGCACAAATTGTATTCACGACGTGAACTAATCATTAATTAGATTCCTGGATATGCACCACTGTAAATTTCTGGCTTTTAATTGAAATTTTATGTACTATAAAGAACTTAAGCCAACTCTTGTACACATTTATTTCTCTCGAGTTGTTTCTTGATATTTTGGGTTCTGGAAAATATACCACGTTTTATCTATCCTAATTTTTCCATTCGTTAATTAAAGTTAATTTTCCACATTTTTCTGACGAGTATTCTCTACATTTTTCTGACGAGTATTCTCCACATTTTTATGACGAGTATTCTCCACAAGTCATTTACGTTAATTCCCCCAATTATTTACTACTGTAATATTCTCATATATTCTTCTCGAGAAATTTTTCATTTCAGTGTAATATCTAAACGCAACACGCTTTATTTTAGCATGCAACACGTTCATATATATTTTAACACGCATCACGCCTACTTTTATGCAAAACATACGTACATGCTTACACGGTAATAACACGCAACACGCTCAGTTTTGTAGAAGTAATACGGGCTCCATTATCACACGCAACTCTTACACTTTTATCCAAGAGAAACACGCTCCATTTTAACACGCTTCACACCAAGTGTATTTTAAAAGAAAAATATGCATCATTTCAACACTTAACCCGCTCCATTTCAACACACAACCCCCCAGATTTATTTCAACACGTCATACACCCAGATACACCAACCAGCAACACGCCACACACCGAGATATGCAACACGCCACACACCCAGATACACGCACCAGCAACAAGCCACACACCGAGATTTACAACACGCCACACACACCCAGATACACCCACCAGCAACACGCCACACACCCAGATACACCAACCAACAACACGCCACACACCGAGATTTACAACACACCACACACCCAGATACACCCACCAGCAACACGCCAGCAACACACCGGCGAGCATCAAAGCTTACGCTACACCGGCCGTATTTACGCGCACGTCGGTCAGCGCACAAGGTGCCGGGATTTACGACTAATCTGTCTCATTCACGCCGCGTTCATGCACTTCATTCATTATTTTGGGGCACTCACGACCGCTATGTTTACCTGAAAATGCCGCACGGGGCAGGGGAGGAGGGGAAGTGGGGTAGGGGGAAGTTGGAGGAGGAGGTAAGGCTTGTGGGGAGGTGAGGTTGGGGGAGATATAAGGTTGTAGGGAAGTATAAGGTAAGGGAAGGTTAACGTTAGGAGAAGGGTAAGGTTGGGGAAGGTTGACGTTAGGAGAAGGGTAAGGTTGAGGAAGGTTAACGTTAGGAGAAGGGTAAGGTTGGGGAAGGTTAACGTTAGGAGAAGGGTAAGGTTGGGGAAGGTTAACGTTAGGAGAAGGGTAAGGTTGGGGAAGGTTAACGTTAGGAGAAAGGTAAGGTTGGGGAAGGTTAACGTTAGGAAAAGAATAAGGTTGGGGAAGGTTAACGTTAGGAGAAGGGTAAGGTTGGGGAAGGTTAACGTTAGGAAAAGAATAAGGTTGGGGAAGGTTAACGTTAGGAGAAGGGTGAGGTTGGGGAAGTTTAACGTTAGGAGAAGGGTAAGGTTGGGGAAGGTTAACGTTAGGAGAAGGGTAAGGTTGGGGAAGGTTAACGTTAGGAGAAGAGTAAGGTCGGGGAAGGTTAACGTTAGGAGAAGAGTAGGGTTGGGGAATGTCAAGGTTAAGATATGTGTAAGGTTGGGAAAGAAGTGAGGTTAGGAGGAGGGATAAGGTTTGAGGGGAGGTATGCGGTTGGGGAAGGTTGAGGTAGGAGTGGGTGAGGTTGGTAGGAGGTTACCCCACGATGAGAAATGTGGAGAAGGTTAACACCACTTACAATTTACCCTGGAGGGTTAGTTGAATATTTACAGAGTAAAGAGGGTAATGCGAGAGGGATACATGCGTCATGTGGCGGTGTGGTGCGTCATGTGGTGGTGTGGTGTCATTTGGCGGTGTGGTGCAGGTGTTTCATGTGGCGGTGTGGCTCAGGTGTGTCATGTGGTGGTATGGTGCAGGTGCGTCATATGGCGGTGTGGTGCGTCATGTGGCGGTGTGGGGCAGGTGCGTCATATGGCGGTGTGGTGCGTCATGTGGCGGTGTGGTGCGTCTTGTGGTGGTGTGGTGCGACATGTGGTGGTGTGGTGCAGGTGCGTCATGTGGCAGTGTGATACGTCATTTGGAGGTGTGGTGCGTCATGTGACGGTGTAGTGCGTCATGTGGCGCATTGGTGCAGATAAAAATAATCATTATCTATCAAAAATTCACCGAGAATTATGATGAACTAACATACACACATACTTTATATTCATCAAATAAACTCGAATCGGTAGAACATATTCCTAACACTTCTTTGTCGTGAAGAGAGTTGTTATAAAAATGAAAAAATTTCACACATAACATTTTGTTAACTTGGGAAAAATTCATTCTCGTAGAAACATTATCGATCAAAAAACGGCTAAAGTGTGAAAGTGTACTAAATATACATATTACATGGAGTTATATGGCCGTTATATATACATATATACATATGAAAGTGTACTAAATATACATATTCGTCAGATAAACTCGAAATTAGTAAAATATTTTTCCAACACTTCCATGATGAGAAAAGAATTTCAATGAAAAATTAAATATTTTCTCCTGCAAAATTTTTCTTCGTTAAAAAATTGCGCGTGAAGAAATATTATGGATCAACAAACGTCAAACATTATAGTGATAAACATGTTCATATATTTTTAAATCATCAGATAAGCTCGTAATCAGCAGAGCATATTGTGAATACTCATTGCTAGTGAAGAGATTTTTCTTGTAAGAAATTCACGAATTTTAATTGCAAAATTCTGCGAACCTGCTAAAAACTTTCGTATGAAGCAACATTATCGATCAAAAAACGTCGAGGGCATTATGGATCAAAAGGCATTCCTGATTCCCAGTTGCCATTCCCGTCACGGTTTCGACCGCTAATCAAAGTAAAGCAGCCAGGTCAATAATTTGGGGGGTTTTTAGCCATCCACCCTCCCAGGGGGGTGGGGATAGGTGGGGGTAATATCACGTCGGCCTTTTGCGAGAAGTTCAACAATTGCCATTAGGCGATTTTTACAATGGCAACCGACGTCGTTATCTCTACTGATCATTAACGTAAATGACGTACGATCACCGACGTCATTTCTTGGATATTGCACTTTTGTGTTGAACTTAACTCTAGGGGTGGGAATGAGGGGTGGGAATGGTGGGACTGGGGGTGGGAATGGTGGGAATGAGGGGGTGGGAATGGTGGGAATGAGGGGTGGGATTGAGGGGTGGGAACGTTTCTGAAGTAAATAAGGGGTTTTAACAATATTATTTCTTTATTATTTTCAACGCTTTGTTTCATCTATGCCCTGGATTTCCTATCAGCCACATTTTTCCTTTTTTAAATTAACATTTTCCTATTAGCACAAATTTTTAAAATTGCTTGTATTGGTTGATCTCATTGGATTCACGTCAGAAGTTCATGCCTCCTACTTTCATTCGTTATTAAGAGCACATGCGTTGGAAGTTCAGCAAATTCCAATGATCTTGAAATTTTTCAACACAATGAAAAACGATAAATCGATAAGAGCGTAAACACATGAGTATCAGTATCGATTTAGTTTGTTCAGCATATCAATATAGTTGGGAAATTACAGCTCTCTGTGCTGGGTCAAATATTTATTGCAAATATTTATATTAATGCTCTAATTTATCACTTTACTAGGTATCACAGCGTAATGTAATTGTTACTTAAATACTGGTAGCTTTTTCCGTGGATTTTTTGGAGCTATCATGTTGGAGTTACTTAAATACTGGTAGCACTTTCCGTAGACTCTTTATTTGTTTCCGAATATTGTGTAAAGTATTTCGTGGTTGCACTATCATATATTCACTATCGATATATTCATAATGTGAAACTCCATATTTTAGTGTGGATTTCTAAAGAAATGCCATGCAGGTAGGTGACGAAATCTCAACTCCAACTCTAGAAAAAATTTGCTTGACTCACGAGCAAAATAAACTTTTTGTTCGTGTGCAGACTGCAGTACTGAGTTATGTATATGGCCGTGCAAACTCCTGTGCAGAGTAATATGGCCATGCAGATTCCAGTGCAGAGTTATATGGCCGTGCAGATTCCAGTGCAGAGTAATATGACCGTGCAGACTGCAGTTCGGAGTTATACGGCAGTGCAGACTCCTGTGCAGAGATATATAGCGGTGCAGAGTTCTGTGCAGAGTTATATGGCAGTGCAGACTCCTGTGCAGAGTTATATGGCAGTGCAGACTCCTGTGCAGAGTTATATGGCAGTGCAGACTCCTGTGCAGAGTTATAAGGCCGTGCAGACTCCTGTGCAGAGTTATATGGCCGTGCAGACTCCTGTGCAGAGTTATATGGCCGTGCAGACTCCTGTGCAGAGTTATAAGGCCGTGCAGAGTTCTGTGCAGAGTTATATGGCCGTGCCGAGTTCTGGGCAGAGTTATATGGCCATGCAGAGTACTGGGCAGAGTTATATGGTAGTGCCGAGTTCTGGGCAGAGTTATATGGCCGTGCCGAGTTCTGGGCAGAGTTATATGGCCATGCAGAGTACTGGGCAGAGTTATATGGTAGTGCCGAGTTCTGGGCAGAGTTATATGGCCGTGCAGAGTTGTAAGGCCGTGCCGAGTTCTGGGCAGAGTTATAAGGCCGTGCAGAGTTCTGTGCAGAGTTATATGGCCGTGCCGAGTTCTGAGCAGAGTTATATGGCCATGCAGAGTACTGGGCAGAGTTATATGGTAGTGCCGAGTTCTGGGCAGAGTTATATGGCCGTGCAGAGTTATAAGGCCGTGCCGAGTTCTGGGCAGAGTTATATGGCCGTGCAGAGTTATAAGGCCGTGCCGAGTTCTGGGCAGAATTATATGGCCGTGCAGAGTTATAAGGCCGTGCCGAGTTCTGGGCAGAGTTATATGGCCGTGCAGAGTTCTGGGCAGAGTTATATGGCCGTGCTGAGTTCTGGGCAGAGTTATATGGCCGTGCCGAGTTCTGGGCAGAGTTATATGGCCGTGCTGAGTTCTGGGCAGAGTTATATGGCCGTACCGAGTTCTGGGCAGAGTTATATGGCCGTGCTGAGTTTTGGGAGAGTTATATGGCCCTGCCGAGTTCTGGGCAGAGTTATATGGCCGTGCAGAGTTCTTGGCAGAGTTATATGGCTGTGCCGAGTTCTGGGCAGAGTTATATGGCCGTGCAGAGTTCTGGGCAGAGTTATATGGCCCTGCCGAGTTCTGGGCAGAGTTATATGGCCGTGCTGAGTTCTGGGCAGAGTTATATGGCCGTGCTGAGTTTTGGGAGAGTTATATGGCCCTGCCGAGTTCTGGGCAGAGTTATATGGCCGTGCAGAGTTCTTGGCAGAGTTATATGGCTGTGCCGAGTTCTGGGCAGAGTTATATGGCCGTGCAGAGTTCTGGGCAGAGTTATATGGCCCTGCCGAGTTCTGGGCAGAGTTATATGGCCCTGCTGAGTTCTGGGCAGAGTTATATGGCCGTGCTGAGTTCTGGGCAGAGTTATATGGCCGTGCCGAGTTCTGGGCAGAGTTATATGGCCGTGCTGAGTTCTGGGCAGAGTTATATGGCCGTGCCGAGTTCTGGGCAAAGTTATATGGCCGTGCAGAATTCTGGGCAGAGTTATATGGCCCTGCCGAGTTCTGGGCAGAGTTATATGGCCGTGCAGATTGCAGTGCAGGGTCATATGGCTTTATTTATATGGCTCTCGCTTCACTTCACTATTTGTCTAACCGATGAAGCCAAAGAAAGAAATTTCTCCTTCAAAGTCACCTGAGCTTAAAATTTCCCCAATACTTCGTTCACGTATTCTGTTACATATTCACTTTCATCAGATCATTTACCGCTTTTCAAAGCCACTGCACTACCTAAATTTGGGCCGAAACGAAGATTTTGTAACAGTTTTTTGATAAGAGTCAGTCAAAATAATTTTCTAAAATACTCCTTATTTTTTAATTAAAATTTTGCTCGTATTAACGTTCTAAAAACATAAAAAAATACTATTTTGAAGTCAGCGTGCATTGATTGATCGAAGATAAATTCTGGTAAAACTAGAGGTCAGATTATCAATTTAATTATTTATTAAAATTTTCACAACTTATTTATTTTGTCTAATATTGTCTAATGTAAATCCGTGTCACCAGAAATTAATCAGTGTTATTTGGAATTAGATAAGATTAACTTAAGTTGACTGTGTCATGTCGAATTGTTCCTTGCTCTTTGAAACTAACCCTTACTATCTAAAATTATGCAATGTCATCTAAAATTATACAATGCCATCTAAAATTATACAGTGCCATCTAAAATTATACAATGCCACCTAAAACTGAATATTGCAACCTGAAATCCCTCAATCCCATCGAAAAATTAAAAAATACAACCTAAAATTAAACAATGCTCCCTAAAATTAAACAATGCTCCCTAAAATTAAACAATGCTCCCTAAAATTAAGCAATGCCATCTAAACTAAAACGATTCTATCTAAAATTGTGCAATACCACTTAAATTAAATAATGCTACCTAAAATTAAATAACACTCAAAATTAACCCACGTGATTTAAAATTAACCAACTCCGTATCCTCATTTCAGATCACGAACCCAAGCGAGTGTGGGTGCAAATTCAAACTACCCACATTGCACATAAACGAAGCTTGCGCAAAATCAAGCCACCGAGTCTCGGTGAGTTGGCATCTCTGCAGAGGTAATGCTAATCTAGCGTAATTATGTCTAATTAAGATGATTATTTTAATTCATTTGATGATTGCTTTAACGACTAGCGCCCCGCCAAGAAACTGTTGCCTAATTGAGCCACAACAGAGGATAAGGCCTCGAGTTAGCGGCAATACCGCTAGATGTGATCATTACTCCGAGTCTAGGGGGAATCCCGTCAAACTGATTCATGTGGCAACACTGCCCAGGTGACGAGGAGTGGGTCTCTACTCAACAGTCACTGAGGCGAATTATGAACATAATTATACAAATTATGAGCCTAATTGAATAAATAAGGAACATTGCTGGACAAAAAATGCAGTGTACGACAGAATAAGCTCTCCTAGTGAGATAATCGCGCTATTTATCGTGATAAATTTGTGGCTTTGGCTTCTCGTATTCTGTTTTTTGTTGCGTTTGTCGGTGTTTTGTTTGTTTGTGTAATGAACTTGATTCGCTTGCTTGTGTGTCTCTTTGAAGAACTTACATGTACGTGGCAAAAACGTTCATATTTAGTTCTAACAAAAGTAAATTAGAAGGTCATACGCGTGTTCAATGATGATCATGTACAGATTCATATATAATTCAAATTCATATTTCAATTATAAATTCATGTATCCGTCTAGTGAATGTGTATATATATGATGGTGCAATAGTATAACTTTCTAATGAACATATTCATACTGATCACCATCATATAACCCTTTATTGAGTACATCATATATAATTCATATTCATATATCAGTTTAAATTCATATATCCGTCTAATGAATGTAAACGACTATGAATACAAATATCATATAAACAAACAATTCATATGCATTCTAATTTATTCATAGAGTGGAAATGAAAGCAAAATAATTAAATGACAACAACACAAACGCGACAATTATTCCAAAATTAAGTGGTAAATAATCACAGCGTTTACATGCGTTTCAGTTTCATTTCTTCAATATTGTTGATATTTCCAGTGTTGATACTCCGTATACATATGTTAAAGATAATGAATGGGATTAAGTGTTACTGCATGTCAAAGGCTGCTATGCTCCTCAAAATATCATTAGCAATATTTGCGAAACAAATTCATTTCGCTATATTAAATAGTAATTTAATGAACAAAAAATCCACTCCAAAATTATATTTTGATACTAAACAGTGTTTCTTAAAATAAAAAATTATTCAGTATCCTCGATATTCTCCCATATTATCGGGCCTGTAGGATCCCGTTTTAAATTTGTTGCCTGCAATGTTCCATGTTGCTCTGCCTATGATATCCCGCGTCGTGATTTATATAAAATTTATAATTTATAATTTATATAAATTTATAAATTTATATAAAATTTACTATTTATAATTTGTATAAATTTATAAAATTTATATGAAATTTCGGCTTATCTTTCCTGCAATATCCTGTGCCATCGTGCATATAGTGTCCTTTGTTATCCTCACTGCATTATCCCGTGTTATCCAGCATTCGGTATTAACAATCATCAAGATTACTGTAACTCCTTTTATCCTTCACACAATATCCATGCTGTCCTGCCCACCACATCCACCGTTATCTTGCTCACAGCATCCACTTCTTTCGTGACAAGTGTATCCAGTGTCAGCTTGCTTCAGTATGTAAAAATATCTTCCCTCCAATATTCAATTTTATCTTGATTACATTAAGCAGTACTATACTACAGTATTCAATTTTATCTTGATTACATTGAGTAGCACTATATTGCCTACAGTATTCAATTTTATCTTGATTGCATTAAGTAGTACTATATTGCCTACAATGTTCAATTTTATCTTGATTGCATTAAGTAGTTCTATATTGCCTACAATATTCAATTTTATCTTGATTACATTAAGTAGTTCTATATTGCCTACAATATTCAATTTTATCTTGATTACATTAAGCAGTGCTATATTGCCTACAATATTCAATTTTATCTTGATTACATTAAGTAGTTCTATATTGCCTACAATATTCAATTTTATCTTGATTGCATTAAGTAGTACTATATTGCCTACAATATTCAATTTTATCTTGATTGCATTAAGTAGTACTATATTGCCTACAATATTCAATTTTATCTTGATTGCATTAAGTAGTTCTATATTGCCTACAATATTCAATTTTATCTTGATTGCATTAAGTAGTGCTATATTGCCTACAATATTCAATTTTATCTTGATTGCATTAAGTAGTTCTATATTGCCTACAATATTCAATTTTATCTTGATTGCATTAAGTAGTACTATATTGCCTACAATATTCAATTTTATCTTGATTGCATTAAGTAGTTCTACATTGCCTACAATATTCAATTTTATCTTGATTGCATTAAGTAGTACTATATTGCCTACAATATTCAATTTTATCTTGATTGCATTAAGTAGTTCTATATTGCCTACAATATTCAATTTTATCTTGATTACATTAAGTAGCACTATATTGCCTACAGTATTCAATTTTATCTTGATTACACTAAGTAATACTATATTGCCTACAATATTCAATTTTATCTTGATCACATCAAGCAGTACTATATTGCCTACAATATTTAATTTTATCTTGATCACATCAAGCAGTACTATATTGCCTACAATATTCAATTTTATCTTAATCACATCAAGCAGTACTATATTGCCTGCTTTCTCCCGTATTACCTTCACAGTCTCTAATAATATTTTGCCTACATTATTCAATATATCAAGCCAGTATTATTAAATTGTATCTTGTCTACAGTCTCGAATTATATCTCTCCAAAAATATCTCTCCAATAATATCTAATATAATCTCATCAACAGTATTCAATAAAATCATGTCTACATTATTCACTATTCTCTTACCTACATTATGCAGTACTATGTTACTATTTAGACCGCAGTATTCAGTACTATGTTGCCTACATTATGCAGTGATATCATGGCTTCTTTTTCCAAAGTCATCTTGCCTTCATTATCCAATGTTATTTGGCCTACATAAGTCATTGCTCTGTTACCTACAGTACTATCTTGCTCAGAGTATTCAGTATTATCTTCCCTACTTTACCCAGTACTTACGTAGCCTACAGTACAGAGTACTATGCTGCCTAGTACTATCCCACCGCTGCCACCATTGCCTCAGTACCATGTATGTCATCTCTCCCTCACGCGGACGTCGGCAAGTAAATAAGATGTGGTCGAGGCTCCGTAAAAGAGTCCTCTACTTTTGCTAATGCGCATCCCGATGGCATTTGCATTGTGGCCCAAACTTTATGAAGGAGATGATTGTAATATTATGGAAATAGGAAGCCTACGTACACCTCCACTTACATACTTCCCTCCAAACTCTCCCCCAACTCTCCCCAAACTCTTCCCAAACTCTCCCCCTCTCATCCCCTTGTCGTAAGGAGTTCTTTCTCGAGGCTCTATGTTTTTTACTTGGCGTCTGTGCTTTGATTTGAATAGAATTATGACCGTTTGAGGATAATGCTGGATTGAATACGTGAGTATACATTTATGTCGTGTTGTTTTCGGCAATGATCTTATTGAGTTTATCACGTCGTAGAATTAAGGACAACTGAAGATTTAATGGCTAGTAATGCGTGTTATTCGTGTGATTTTGTCGTAAATTAAGATTTGCCTTAGCTAGGATTTAATGGATAAAAAATCGTGTTGTTTTCGCTTACAGGGATTTAACACAGCGATCATTAAGATCAATGAGGAACAGAACTTGTAATTTTTATAGCGCTGTTTAGTCTTTCACGTAAATGGTAACTACAATTACCGCTTAAGAAAAAAATTGCCCACAGTGCAAGGGATATTTTGAGCTAAAGGCGCAAAACTTTACAATGCAAATCATAAAGCGATGTAATTCTGAAAACTGATGATATGATGCGCTAGTGAAAGTAGAATTCTCAAGACAGCCAAAATTGTGCGCAATTTTTAAAGAAAAATTCTGCACATGTATAATTTAAAGAAAAATTCTGCACAAGTATAATTTAAAGAAAAATTCTGCACATGTATAATTTAAAGAAAAATTCTGCACAAGTATAACTTAACGAAAAATTCTGCACAAGTATAATTTAAAGAAAAATTCTGCACAAGTATAATTTAAAGAAAAATTCTGCACAAGTATAATTTAAAGAAAAATTCTGCACAAGTATAATTTAAAGAAAAATTCTGCACAAGTATAATTTAAAGAAAAATTCTGCACAAGTATAATTTCATGGAAAATTGTTCAGCAATATTCCAAGCGAGTATTTATTTGACAATAATCATTTAATTTCTGAAGAATTATCATTGAAAACTTTCCATAAAATTATGAATAAATAGGTTATAAAACGATTAATGAATTATGAACATTTTAATAAATGAATCCATATAACTTTATAAGCTATAAAAAAGGAAAAATTAGTAATTATTTTATGCGACGGTTATTAATTCAATACCTTTCATTAACAAACTAGTAAATTGAGTTATAAACAACGAAATTAATTCAGGAATAGGAGAATGAGGTGATAAACGAATACATAAACTAAAGTTCTGAAAAAATACCCCCAAAAACTTTTAAACGAATATATTTAAAATTAGAATATTAAATACAAACTCACAAATCGACAAACACGTAGACTCAAACATAACAAACGAATATACATTCGGACAAATTTCACTTACATTTTTTTAAATAGACTCGTCAATGGAATTTCATTGTCAAGTGAATAGCAATACTTTGCGAGATTTTGAATTTATTTCAAAGAGAAGCAAAGTGAGCACAAAATAGGTATTTACATACGCATGAATATAACCCAACCATTGTGTGGTATAATTACCACCTGCATTTCTAGTTCAGACCTTAATTAAATCTTTATTTTCGAGAAAATAACAAAACTTTGAATAACAAAACAAACATTGACAAAACTATTTCGTAGGAGTGAGATTTTTTTCGACAAAGAGAGTGGAAAAACTTATACGATGTGAAAGAAAAAAGAAAAGTGAAAAAAATCAGCCATTTATGGGTAGCATTTTGGGGCATCTGCAGTCCAAAAGTTGATTCTCCCGATTTTTTTTTTATTGCTTTAAATGAGTTAGAGACATGTCCCCGAATGTCTGTAAAAATATCAGGAACCTACCCCAGAGCTAACGTCCCTCCCGGGGGGGGGAGGGCATCCCTCTTACGGACCTTTTTTTTCATTTTTGAACCTAAAGCAATGAAATTTGGTATACTGATAGGAAATGCAATTTTGAATCATTTATCATCAATGACAAAATGCGATTTTCTTGAAAAGAAAACGGGAAATCATAGAAAACGACATTTTTGGGGGGGTTTTCTAAATGCTTCTCCTCCTACAGTTTTTGAGCTACAGTAGTGATTTTGGTATCATTGAATGCAGAATAACGTGGACAAAAAAAAAATCTGAAATTTTCAATTTTTTTCCATTTCATTTTTTTATATATTTCATCATTCATATTCCTCATCCCCATCCAAATATTTTTTTTATTATTGAATTTAGAGCAATGAAATTTGGTATACTGATAGGAAATACAATTTAGAATCATTTATCATTCATGACAAAATGCGATTTTCTTGAAAAGAAAATGGGAAATCATAGAAAACGACATTTGGGGGGGGGGTTTCTAAATGCTTTTTCTCTGATAGTTTTTGAGCTACAGTAATGATTTTGGTATCATTGGATGCAGAATAACGTGGACATTCCAAAAACTTGAATGCTTTTCCTCAAATTTCCAATATATAAATTTAAAAAATTAAAAAGAAAAAAAATCAAAATATTCTCAAGAAAATTCAAATTTATGACGTCATAACTTTGAAACAAGAATGAATTTTGAAAAACTTCTCAATACATTTTAAAGCCCTTATTTTTCTGCATCCAATGATACCAAAATCATCACTGTAGCTCAAAAAATGTAGGAGGAGAAGCATTTTGTTTCTTAAAAATAGGTTTTATAAAAAAAGTAACTTATCAAGACGTTTGTCATTACATCTTCGAAGTTTACAAAGCTAGAGCAATGCGGTTTGTTGCATTTGAAAGTGACATATGTGCTCTATCCATATTACGGGGGGATTTCCAAAATTGTTTCTGGAAAAATTTCCGTAGACTTTTTTACCCTAAAATTATAACTTTTGCATTGAGACTCTGACAAAAAAATTCATATAAATTCGGAATGAAATAAATCAAAAATTCCCCCCGTATTATGGATAGAGCGCACGTTTGACTTTCAAATGCAACAAACCGCATTGCTCTAGCTTTGTAAATTTCGAAGATGTAATGAATAATATATGTATATATATAATTTTTTTTTTTCAAATAAAAAATTTTCTATGGCCTTATGAAAAATTTTTGTTTAAGATAAGTTGTTACAAATGTGGAGATCTAGTAGTCTGCAAATTTTCATAGACGTACGTCCAATAGAACCAAAGTTGACCAGTTCATCAAAATGGTTCCCTTATCAGCCATTTGGGGTCACGCAGAGCAGTGTCGGGTAATGGTAAGCAAATCTGATTTTCCAATTGTAAGTTTCTGTGCAAATGAAAACGACCTACATTATATTAGAATCTCTTTACATTGAACAATTGAAACCGGCTCTAAATCCAATGTTGTCATCATTCCACTTAGAAATAGCCTGATTTTCCAAAAATTAATTGCCGTATGATTTCTCGTTTTAATTTTTTTGTACTATTTCAAGTTGTATTCTTTTGTCTTTTGGCCGGGTCTTATTTTCTGCATTTCAATTATATTTTACAGGTGTTGATAAAGGCTTGAGTTGAGCCGAAACGTTCACGCATTAAAATGATTTTTAAATCAGCTATCTTTACTACCATTTTTATTTTAAACTGGCAAGAGGTTACAACCTAATTTAATCAAAGCGAAAAAAGAGATAGAGAAATATGAATGAAAGAAAGAACAAAATTCTGGAGAAAAAATAAAAGGAAAGCGAGTAAGCAAGGAAAATAGGAAAAATATAAAAAAATCTCAAGACATCCGAGAAATAATATTTTTGCAGTTTGAATAAAAACCTTTTTTGAACTCTCAAGGATCATGATATTTTCTTGAGAACAGAATATATCAACAAAACAATCTAACATATCACCCAAAGTGAGCAGTATGGAGGAGCAACATTTCTACTAAATATTTAAAGCATATTAATATTGATCACAGCAACCCTTAGAACAAAAAAATTAACAATTAAAGTACAAGAATTTAACATTAATTGTAAGAACGTTTTCCAGTGAAATAATTTGAGTGTAAGAACATAAATAAATAAAACATATATAGTGAAAAAATTATGAATTATTTCTTTGATCCTCTAAGCAGGGAATTCGTCAAAATATATAATATAAAGGTCGTTAAAGGATATATTTTACCTTAAAAGTAACTTAATATAAACACAAATGATTGAAAGATTAAATAGAAAACACCAAAAAATAGTTTTCCGTTCAATTTTTCCCACGCTTCCAAAACTTGGATGTAAAACTCAAGATCGAAACCTAGTGACAAAATTTATGAGCAAAACTTAGAAACCAAACCTAGTTACTAAATTTATAAACCAAACTTAAAAAAAATTAGAAAAGAAACTCAGAAGCAAAGCTTAACGGCAAAACTTTGAAACCAAACTTAAAAGCAGTAGGTAAACTCTAAAATGAAATAAATTCTAATTTTGCTTCTATTCATTATTTTCGATCTAGAAGCATCAACTATTCGCTAACTCAAAGAATAATTTCGAATTTCTCATTTACTTTAAACCATTGATAAGCAAAAAAAAATTAAAATGTCATTACATAGCAAATAGATGATACATAATACACTATTCATTTTTATAAAACTGAACGTGCTGCAAGATACACATATAAATGTATGAAAATTTAACGTGGATCACTTCCGTATCAACACCTCAGCGTCGTATGACTATACACGAGTGTGATTATGCTTGATTATGCTGTTCCAAGACATTTTATATGACATATTCCGTAAAACACAACATTGCATGAAACACAACTCATAAAGCACAAAATTACACAAAACACAACATTTATGAAACAAAACATTACACAAAACTCGTTTCAAAGATCATAACGTTTTCCTTGACGAAACATTTTATGAAAGACAACATTTCATAAAAACCATCACTTCACAAAACAAAACATTAAACAAAACACGACATTTCACACAATAAAACATTTCACAAAACAAAACATTTAACAAAACAAAATATTTCACACAATAAAACATTTCACAAAACAAAACATTTCACACAACAAAACATTTAACAAAACAAAACATTTCCCACAACAAAACATTTCAGAAAACAAAACATTTAACAAAACAAAACATTTCACACAATAAAACATTTCACAAAACAAAACATTTCACAAAACAAAACATTTCACACAATAAAACATTTCACAAAACAAAACATTTCACACAATAAAACATTTCACAAAACAAAACATTTCACAAAACAAAACATTTAACAAAACAAAACATTTCACAATAAAACATTTCACACAACAAAACATTTCACAAAACAAAACATTTCACAATAAAACATTTCACACAACAAAACATTTCACAAAACAAAACATTTCACACAACAAAACATTTCACGCAACAAAACATTTCACACAACAAAACATTTCACAAAACAAAACATTTCACACAACAAAACATTTCACGCAACAAAACATTTCACACAACAAAACATTTCACAAAACAAAACATTTCACACAACAAAACATTTCACACAACAAAACATTTCACAAAACAAAACATTTAACAAAACAAAACATTTCACAAAACAAAACATTTCACAAAACAAAACATTTCACACAACAAAACATTTCACAAAACAAAACATTTTACAAAACAAAACATTTCACACAACAAAACATTTCACACAACAAAACATTTCACACAACAAAACATTTCACAAAACAAAACATTTCACAAAACAAAACATTTCACAAAACAAAACATTTCACACAACAAAACATTTCACAAAACAAAACATTTCACAAAACAAAACATTTCACACAACAAAACATTTCACACAACAAAACATTTCACACAACAAAACATTTCACAAAACAAAACATTTCACACAACAAAACATTTCACACAACAAAACATTTCACAAAACAAAACATTTCACACAACAAAACATTTCACAAAACAAAACATTTCACAAAACAAAACATTTCACAAAACAAAACATTTCACAAAACAAAACATTTCACAAAACAAAACATTTCACAAAACAAAACATTCAATAAAACAAAACATTTCACAAAACAAAACATTTCACACAACAAAACATTTCACACAACAAAACATTTCACAAAACAAAACATTTCACAAAACAAAACATTTCACACAACAAAACATTTCACACAACAAAACATTTCACAAAACAAAACATTTCACAAAACAAAACATTTCACACAACAAAACATTTCACAAAACAAAACATTTCACAAAACAAAACATTTCACAAAACAAAACATTTCACACAACAAAACATTTCACACAACAAAACATTTCACAAAACAAAACATTTCACAAAACAAAACATTTCACACAACAAAACATTTCACACAACAAAACATTTCACACAACAAAACATTTCACGCAAAAAAACATTTCACACAACAAAACATTTCACAAAACAAAACATTTCACGCAACAAAACATTTCACACAACAAAACATTTCACAAAACAAAACATTTCACGCAACAAAACATTTCACGCAACAAAACATTTCACACAACAAAACATTTCACAAAACAAAACATTTCACACAACAAAACATTTCACACAACAAAACATTTCACAAAACAAAACATTTCACATAACAAAACATTTCACAAAACAAAACATTTAACAAAACAAAACATTTCACGCAACAAAACATTTCACACAACAAAACATTTCACAAAACAAAACATTCCACAAAACAAAACATTTCACACAACAAAACATTTCACAAAACAAAACATTTAACAAAACAAAACATTTAACAAAGCAAAACATTTCACACAACAAAACATTTCACAAAACAAAACATTTCACAAAACAAAACATTTCACACAACAAAACATTTCACAAAACAAAACATTTAACAAAACAAAACATTTCACACAACAAAACATTTCACAAAACAAAACATTTCACACAACAAAACATTTCACACAACAAAACATTTCACAAAACAAAACATTTCACAAAACAAAACATTTCACACAACAAAACATTTCACACAACAAAACATTTAACAAAACAAAACATTTCACACAACAAAACATTTCACAAAACAAAACATTTAACAAAACAAAACATTTCACACAACAAAACATTTCACAAAACAAAACATTTCACACAACAAAACATTTCACAAAACAAAACATTTCACAAAACAAAACATTTCACACAACAAAACATTTCACAAAACAAAACATTTCACACAACAAAACATTTCACACAACAAAACATTTAACAAAACAAAACATTTCACACAACAAAACATTTCACAAAACAAAACATTTAACAAAACAAAACATTTCACACAACAAAACATTTCACAAAACAAAACATTTAACAAAACAAAACATTTCACAAAACAAAACATTTAACAAAACAAAACATTTCACACAACAAAACATTTCACGGAACGCAACACATCATAGAACACATTTCTCAGAACACATTTCACAAAAAAAACATTCATCCCATTTCGCAAAAGAAATTTCACACAACACAACATTTCACAGAATACATTTCATATAATACAAGATTTCATCAAACATATTATTTAAAACACAACACTTCATAAAACATTTCACAAAAAAAAACATTTCATTAACACATTTTATTGAAGAAAACATTTGATAAAACACAACATTTCTTCTAAGGAAAAACTCAAAAAATTAAAATTTCTCCGATGCGGTCCAAGTCAGCATCCAGAGGGGGAGACAAAAAAGAAGGGGGTCGGGGGGGTGGGGTGGGGGTGAGACAGTGAGGTGTGTGTTCGTGCATCATTATGGGAAAACAATTTGTTATTTGGGGGCGACGGCCCCGGTCAGCTCTGATCCCCCGATGATGGTGTTTGTGAAGAGGTTCCCCTATCCCCCCAAATCCCCCATTTACCCCCCCCCCCCTACTCGCTGCATCTTGACCCTTGCGTAATTTGAAAAGTTCTGAACTGGACCGCTGGGCTGCTTCTTTATTCTCATCTTTTACGGTTTCTTTTCATCGTCCGTGTACTTTTCTTTGTTTTTCTCTGCTTCGTGATTGTCTAGCTATTTTCAATGTTGTTCTTTAAGCCTCCTGCCCGTCATCGCTTACCTTTTTTTCGAATTTCAGGTTTTTCGGCCAATATCCAACATTTTCGGAATTATTTTCATTTTTGCATTTCTTTCAGATGTTCAGGCACTTCTGTTGCTAGGATTACATTTCCTTTATTTTTTAGTGCAGAATTTTATATGTAACATTATTTCGAAAAGCATATTTGTTTAGCGCTGCAAGTAGTCCGTCTACGGGACTTTGAGAGCATGTGCTCATAGAGTTTTGTGATTGTTATGAATCATTTATAGAAACGTTATTTATAGCGACATTTTTAGGGTGACTTTTGCGTAATTATGGTAATACCACGGAATTTATTTCAGGCTGCGATCTATGAAGAAATTATTTTGATATTTCTGCTTGATGAGATTTTTCAGGAAATTTTAGAGATATTTTTTACGCCAGTGATTTTTTGAGCAATTTTGACGTAATTTTTATAAAACGGCTCATTTTCATGAGTAATATTTGGTATCCTGGAGTTCAGTTGTGATTTCTTGGGTAATTTTTAGAATTACTCTTTATGGGGGATGTTTTTTTCATTGAATTCTATAGACTCCAAATTTTTGGGGTGGATTTTGATGAAATCACTAAAATTACATGTATATATCGTGGAAAATTGAACAAATCCTCTTAAAGATAAACTTAACTCGCTTTTCAACGCCCCACTCTACGCGCGTAAAATGTGAAATGAATGCATAAAATAATCAGAACAAAATTCAAAATTAAAGTATGACTTCATTAGAACGTCATGAACAAATGCACAAAACTTTAATAATATGAGTACTGATTTTTTTGTTCTATATATCCTTTGTGTATATTTGCATGATATTCACTCCATAACTATGTATCAGCTGTACTGCTTATTTTATTTAATCATTTTCCCTTTGTATATCATGATCAATATTTATCTTCAATGAGGAATCAGTACTATACAATAAACGCTATGCGTCCGGGGAAGTTTTTTAATTTATAAATGAAATAATAAAATTATGTATATTTCTGCATAATTTTTCCAGTGATTTTACAATAGGAATATCAAAGAACACATTACATTGGTAGGTGCGTGTGTCTGTGACGCTCACGAGGACGCTCAATGACCGTATCTGTGATACGAGTTTCACCAGTGCACAAGTACAAGAATATTTTAATGGCGGGTACTGTTGGGATGGATATATTTGTTTGGCATCCACATCTGCAAGATTTGTTCCAGCAAAATATCCAATGCCCTCATTTTGGACGAGCCGTGTGCACTAGTTCATTGATAATGCATCACTATGTTCATAATAAACACGGCAGTGCACCACAGCACCAAGTCACCAGCTGCATGTTATGTATGCGGAATGTACCACTCAATATACGGAGGGCACCACCTGCCTCCGCAGCTGGCACGCACCACCTGCCCTGTCCAGCTGCTGGTCGTGTTGGCGTGATTGTGGTCAGCGCAATCATTCTTGTGCAATCATTACACAACAATCTTTGAGTCGTTATTGTTGTAGCATAATCATTACACTACAATCGCTGTGCAATTGTTCCACTTAATTCCTTGCACTGCAATCATTCCATTCAATCATCGCATTGTAACCAAAAGGCAACAATCGTTGCTCTGCTATTGTTGCAATACAATCTTTTGTTGTTATCTGAAAACTGGTAGTCCGAGAAACACTTTAAAGTTGATTAAAAAAATGTTGTATTACAAGTTTACAAGTTTGACAAATTCATTTTCAGATGCCAGAAACTTTTTTCTGGGTTGACTGTTCGCATTTTAATTTGATTGATTAAATACTTTAAATTCGGCACTAAATTACACACGCAGGTTAGAATTAAGTTTGATGTTTGTTTGTGGGTTTGCTGGGTTGCTTGTTGAAATGAACTTTGATTTTATAAAGATTCGTGAACAATGAAATCGAAATAAGGCTACAAAGGGATCACACGGTACGACGCGTGAAATTATTATGAGTAAACTTAAAATGAAAATGAATATTCATTTAGGTTTGAGGACAAATATTTCTGCAGCATGAAAATTAAGTCTAAAGTAATTTGTTCCCATGTTATTCACAAATTCAGGGTACTGTAGTTTCCTTCATGTCATTACTGCAAGCCGGGAGCTGTGTATTGCTTCATGTTATTGAAAGCATAGCGTGGACGGTGACAAACAACCGTACAAGCGTACATATGAACACACAAAACAATCATAATTTTATAAGTATCTAGGTTATAACAATATGTGACCGTTATTTTTGGCACAAGGCGTTCACAAACGCAAATAATAACTGAACAGAAGTAAATTAATAATAAATGACTGTTAGTTCTGACGAAAGACATTCACTAGCGCAGACAATATCTGAAGCGACTCGGTGTGGGTGTAAACGTGGCTCTAAAGCCCGTAGATTTTTAAGTGTTCATGAGCGTTCATTGATCATGTTCTTGTTGGTGTTCCGGAATACTCGACAGGAATAATTAATGATTTCGAAATAATTCATAATTTCGGAATTTTGAATAACTCTAATTCGAATTATTATCAGAATTAGAAATAATTATTAATTCAAAATCCTTGACATTTTGTGGTACTAAAGAATGTTTCGTAATTTACTTTATAACTGAAAATTCACCAGGAATTATTGACTTATAAAGTGTATGCATGTGAATTAAAATCATTCAACATGTATGATTTTAAAATCAAACCTGCCTAAATATTTTTTTTAAGGTATACTCTGTAATTTGCGTTCAGAAACTGGAGCTATGGTCTGCGTCATTTTAAAATTAACGAACGAGGAGAAATAAGTTAAAAATTATTTCTCCATGAATGGTTAAGAAATAACCTCCAGGATTTCAAATCATGCCGTGATTATTTATTAAACGGGTTCACAATGTATTCAATTTTTTTTCATATAATTAACATCAAACGATTTGATTAGTTAACACATGAAACAAAACTTTTCTAACGCATGCTCGACAGTTGGTTTATTTGCGTTTATTAATTTTTAATTCACGTATTAACACGTTTTTTCACTTTGATTCATATTCATTCTGGAATTATTGTAATTATCTATCCATCTATTTTTTACATTTATATCATATTCGTATTCTGAATTTCATAATGTATCATTTGTATTTATATTTATTATTTATGTTTATATTTACTATCCATCCTTTTTGACTGGGTTATTCAATCAATATTTTTCTTTCATTTCTAATACATTCATTATTTCTCAATGTACATACTAACTTCTTCATTTCATTTTGATATTTAGTTGTTTACGTATTGATAAGTTATTCCTCCATTTATGAATAATTTGATTCGCACAGTTTTTAGCTCTTAATAAAGACATATAATGCAAGATAAGTACGCAATTTGAAAGTCTCGTCCGGATGATCCTGGCGCGTAGAAATATAATTCCATTATTTTATAATTCTAAATTGTTTCCATGTATTAACATTAACTAATAATATTATTATTTAATTCCATTATTTCTATTCCTAATTATTAATTACCTCGTACTGAAATTAATTTAATTAAAATCTGAAATTGTTTAGCAAAACAAAAAAAATAAATTTGGCGTTATTTCATTAGCGTTTTATGCTTCATGCTCTGCATAATATTTCTAACATTCACATGAACATACTCTGGACATAACGTCTTGTATAGAACTATCGTAGCAATGATAATGCTGAACACAAATATCAATATTACAACAATAATACTGTTAACGTAGCACCACCATCGCAATAACAATGCTGATAATCATTAATGATAAATAATAATTTTTCATTCATATCAGTATTTCTGTTACACGAAACCACGAAATTGTAACTACTGAATTAACACCATTGACTTTCTGCGTAATTAT
Source organism: Morinoia aosen (assembly GCA_030386875.1). Classification (NCBI taxonomy): domain Eukaryota; kingdom Metazoa; phylum Arthropoda; class Malacostraca; order Amphipoda; family Talitridae; genus Morinoia; species Morinoia aosen. The sequence continues at coordinate 13,516,187 of CM059578.1, forward strand.
AATCAATATTATATAGTATTTACGATGATATTGAGATGATAAATAAAGAGTGAATGATGTCACACTAGGGTACGGCCATAAATATCGATACAACTTTTCATTCCTACCATCGAAGGGCTTCTATGCTTATTACTTCCATCTGTATCAACACCACCATTGCCAGCATCCCTGGTATTGTCAACGCAGCTCTCCTAACCCTATATCATAGTTAAGATCTTCTCTGCTGTCCCTAAGCATTGAGTTGCATTGAATTTCGCTGCAACCTCTAAGCCCATATCATCACTTCTATCATCGCTGCCATCCATAATCCTATTTCATCACTACTATCATCGCGGGGGCCAATAGCATAATCATTAACCAGTATCACCCCGAACACCGAAAGCACGATTATTATCCAGTACCATCACTACACAATCATTGACCACTATCACCGCTACCGCCAATAATACAATCATTGCCCAGTATCACCGCCAATAGCAAAATCATTGACCGGTATCACCGCCACCGCGAATAACACAATCATTGACCAGTATCATCGTCAATAGCACAATCATCGACAAGTATCACCACCACCGCGAATAACACAATCATTGACCAGTATCATCGCCAATAGCACAATCATTGACCAGTATAATCGCCATGACACAATTATTGGACAGTATCACTGCTACCACAAATAAAACAATCATTGACCAGTACCCCCGCCGATAGCACAATCATTGACCAGTAACACCGCCAATAGCACAATCATTGACCAGTATCACTGCCAATAGCACAATCGTTGAATAGTATCACCGACAATAGCACAATCATTGACCAGTACCACCTCCAATAGCACAATCATTGACCAGTATCACCGCCAATAACACAATCATTGACCAGTATCACCGCCAATAGCACAATCATTGACCAGTACCAGTATCACCGCCAATAGGACAGCCATTGACCAGCACAGGGTGGCGCATCAAATAATGCCTTGTTGTCTTCGCACGCTCGCGTACATCAGCCTTGGCATTTTAATTTGAGCGCGAGCGGTGACCAGCGAAGGCAGCAATACGGTCGCAAGCCTGAGGCAAATTATTATTGCACCGGGACTTTGACTTGTCAATATAGAGGATTGTGATCAAATGTACTGCGCGTTTGTACGCCAGTCTTTGGCTATGTCTTCGGTATTTCCGAGCTTCAAATCCCCCATAATGGCGCTCTGCGGTGTCGCGTTCTGTTAATATCGTACAGCACCGCATGGTGACCGTGTACGAGTTTTGGTACGGTCGTATCGGGCGTACGGGAGCTGATGCGTACGGTAATTTATGCATTCATTGTGCGGGTGGTTATGTTGGTTGCTTTCATTGTGCTTGTGGTTGTGTTGACTGCTTTCATTATGCGTGTGGCTGTGTTGACTGTTTTCATTATGCGTGTGGTTGTGTTTAGTGCTTTCATTATGCGTGTGGTTGTGTTTGTTGCTTTCATTATGCGTGTGGTTGTGTTGACTGCTTTCATTATGCGTGTGGTTGTGTTGAGTGCTTTCATTATGCGTGTGGTTGTGTTGACTGTTTTCATTATGCGTGTGGTTGTGTTTAGTGCTTTCATTATGCGTGTGGTTGTGTTGGTTGCTTTCATTATGCGTGTGGTTGTGTTGACTGCTTTCATTATGCGTGTGGTTGTGTTGAGTGCTTTCATTATGCGTGTGGTTGTGTTGGTTGCTTTCATTGTGGGTTGTGTTGGCTGCTTTCATTATACGTGTGGCTGAGTTGACTGCTTTCATTATGCGTGTGGTTGTGTTGACTGCTTTCATTATGCGTGTGGTTGTGTTAATGCTTTCATTATGCGTGTGGTTGTGTTGACTGCTTTCATTATGCGTTTGGTTGTGTTGAGTGCTTTCATTATGCGTGTGGTTGTGTTGGTTGCTTTCATTGTGGGTTGTGTTGGCTGCTTTCATTATACGTGTGGCTGAGTTGACTGCTTTCATTATGCGTGTGGTTGTGTTAATGCTTTCATTATGCGTGCGGTTGTGGTAGACGATTGCATCGTGCGTGTGTGGTTGCGTTGACTGCTTTCATTATGCGTGTGTGGTACACATTCAAACCAGAAGGCATACATACACTTATGGCTGAACATTAAGCTGTACAATAACTCACACACATCAACCCGACAGGTGGGTGAATGTATAATTATATTGGCGTAATTTTGATCAACGTTAAATCATGGCATCTATGGCATCTAATCCTCGGTTTTTTCTGAGAAACTTCAGAGCGAGGAAAGTTCCAAGGAATTTAATAATATATATAATGGGAAAAATTTCAGAGTCACGCTCCATCATCAGTCCAAAAAGTACAAATCATTATGTCAAATGAAGGCTAAAAATTTCTTAATGACATTCGTTAAAAGATATCACGAAAACAAAATATATCGAGGAAAAATAAAATTCAAAAGACTATTAACTATTTGCAACGGACATGAACTATCAGGATTGTTTAGGGTCGGGCATCGATTTTTTCGGCTTCGTATGGGAATTGGATACTCTGATTAACTGAATTATTTACCTGATTAACTGAATTATTAACCTGATGAACTGGATTATTAATCTGATCAACTGAATTATTAACCTGATGAACTGAATTCAAATAACTGTTAAATCCGGATATTTTGTCAGTATGAATTGGCAGCCATAAACGATAACATTTACCTGCTATTTTCTTAACTGAAATTGGAAGCCATGTAATATCATTTCACGGTTATTTCCCACCTCAAATTGGCTGTCATATACATATCACTTACAAAAAAAATCGGCTTACGTAAAGATTTGAGATATTTATTTTTTTGTTTTTTTCTCATAATTACTTGAGATATTTCACAGGATATTTCACAAGATGCCGATGTTAATACAAAGTTTATCACAAAACTGAAGATACTGACTTGGATGTAAAATTCCACAATGGTTGTTAATTCCAACAGTACCGTCTGATTTGCATTCCCTCAGTGACACAATCATAATAAATCTTGTAAGGATAGTCAAAATATTTCAGTTAGTTATATTTTCCTGTGATATTTAAGACCGTTTCCATCATTTAGAGCCATTTCCATGGGTATTTTATTTTTGTTACGGATCATATGTTCTATAACCTGGTCTAATAATCACCACAGATGATCACTGTCCCGATAATAATCACCACTCGAGATTAACATCCGAGTAATCACCACCAAAAACTAACACGAGTAATCACCACCCGAGAATTTCACGCAAAAATTCACCACCCAGCATTAAAGCTCTAATCATCAGCACTGGCGATTAACGCCCCGATAATCACCACAGCTGATCACAGCCCCGATAATCACCAGCCGTGATTAACGCCCGAGTAATCACCGCTAATCTCGCCATTAATCAGCAGGACACCGTCCATCACAGCCGCTCCGACAGCCGCACTGCGCACTTCACTTCTATTAAAAAAATTATTTGAAAATATATAGAAAAGCGGCCCGGCTTCATTACGGACTGGCGGTGTGGGGTGAGGGTGAGGGGGAGGGGTGAGGGGGGAGGGGTGAGGAGGGAGGGGTGAGGGGTGAGGAGGGAGGGGTGAGGAGGATGAAGGGGGAGGTTGAGTGTGAGGGGGGAGGGGGGAGAGAGAAGGGAAGAAGGGGGAGGGGAGAGGGGTGAGGAGGATGAAGGGGGAGGTTGAGTGTGAGGGGGGAGGGGGGAGAGGGAAGGGAAGAAGGGGGAGGGGAGAGGGGTGATGAGGATGAAGGGGGAGGTTGAGTGTGAGAGGGGAGGGGAGGGGGGGGAGAGGAGAAGGAGGAGGGGGGAGGGTTAGGGGAAGGGATGAGAGTGCTGGGGAGGGGGAGGTATGAGGGCTGGGAGCCGAATGTTGAAAGCAAGAATAGCAACACACAACAAAAACAATTAAAAACAACGCACGACAATTACAACGAGGACACAACAAGATCACACGACGCTACACAACATTGGTAACAACACAAGAACAATGAAGACATACATCAACAAAGCCGCAACGAAAAACAAAAATTTCAACAACAACAGGAATACAACAACACAACAACTACACAACTGCAACAACAGCAACAATAATGCAACAACACCAACACAGCAACAGCAACACAACAACACAAAAACACAACTTCAGCAACAAAACAAAAACATCAACACAACAGCAACACAACAGCAACAAAACAACAACACAATAAAACAACAACAACAAACACAACAACACACAACACAAAACCACAACAACATATCAACACAGCAACAACTGCAACATAACAACACAACAGTAACACAACAACAACAAAAACAGCAACAACACAACAACAAACCAAAAACACAACAACATAAGCAAAAAAATAACAACACAAAAACACAAAAACACAACAACTCAACAACAACAAAAAACGACAACAACAACACTACAACATAGAAGCACAACAAAAACAGCAACATAACAACACAACAACAACACAAACAGGAACAACACAACAGCAACACAACAACAACAACACCCTGTCCCTCATTTGGCATCGATTTCCCCTCACATTGTGTGAGGGGAAATCAATAATTTGCGAACTTGGCAATTCCCCTCCATTCATTTCTTCAATTATTTAGTCAATTCAATTACTTGTTCATTCATCTACTCATTAATTTGTTCCATTAATAACCGAGTGACTCTTTGATTCGTGCATGCATCGATTTATGAATATGTTCAGTAACGTGCTGAATGAATTAATAATTCATCTTATTTATTCATTGAGTGGCTACTTCACTCGCTCATGTATTTTAATAATATTCATTACCAATATTTGTTCAAACTTGGCTAATTTTGGAATTTAGGCCATGAATTTGATTAGCGGCTTAGCAAATTAAAGTTACTCTAGAAATACGTCTTGTGATGTGTACTATGATTTTAACCATGCCATTGTACACAAATGATTTTTTCGATGAGTCTGCTAAATTTTTCGATTGACGAAAAATTCAAACTAAAAAAAAATTAACACAGAAAATATATTTTTTTGAGAATGCCGTTGAACAAAAGTGAGTAAGTAGAGTACACGTGTAGCTGAGTACCCTTGTTTATATTTACCCTCATCATGCATGCGCCTTGTGAAGGCCCAGTCATATATACGAGCCAATTAATATCCAGTCATAAAAATTCAATAAACATTCCATTAAATTTATGTGCAGGTGAATTGTCAATCATAAATGTTTTGTAAATATTCCGTTACATTTCAAATTTTTTAAAGAAAGATTTATGATAAATTTAAGAACAAATTGAAAACAAAAATGCAAGAAAGGCCTTGTTAGGTTGATCATTTTTGGCTTTTGTTAAAACAAATATCAATTTACAGAATGAAAATAACGCGAACCCTTAACGAAACATCAAAGTGTAAAAGATAATTGCATTATAACAGAAGCAGTGACGTTAATGTTTAAAAATTTTTGGAAGAAAAAAGTTTAAAGTTTTAAAGTTTAAGAGGAAACACTACCTACACGAGTAAGAAATAAACAAGTTTCTTAAAAACTAGAACTAAGTAACAACACACATGCTGCGACATACATGGTACAATTTATCGAAACCAACTTACACTAGAAAGCAATGTACAGTTTTCGCCAAAACAAGGAATAAGCCATTACATAATGCAATTGATGATATTCCATTTACTCTAGAAAGACACGCACAATTTTCCCAAAACGAAAACCAATCAATCACACCCATGCAGCGACCTACATATTACAATTTATCAGATTCTACACACACTAGTAAGAAATACGCCATTTTTCCGATAGCAAACACTAAGCAAGATCGCAAAAATATTTATCAAATTCAATTTGGGAAAGAAATGTAGAATTTTCCCAAAACAAAATTAAGCAACTACGTGATACAATTGATTAAATTCTACCTACGTCATTGAGAAATGTACAATTTTCCCAAAAACAAGGGCAAAGCAACGCGATATTTTTGCGACCTACGTAATACAATTTACACAATTGTACTTACACTAGTTAGAAATATACAATTTCCCAAAACAAGCAGAAAGCAGCAACGCCTGCAGCGACCTACATAAAACCATTTACAAAATTGTACTTACCCTAGAAAGATATATCCTACTTCCCCAAAATTAGCAGAGAGCAAGAACACATGCAGCAACCTACATAATAGAATTTACCAGGTACTACTTACATTAATGAAACATATACAATTTTAACCAAAACAAGCAGAAAGCGCGAACGCATGCAGCGACCTACATACATAATGTAGATATCGATCTGGCTCCTAGCACGGCTGAGAAGCGGTCGATACAGCGCAGGGTGTGTGCAGTAATCATGTCGACAGAATTTTTTATTAAAGTCACCCCAGTAAAAATCCTTTAATGAGCTTCAACAACAATGAAGCGTCTGCGATTGTGAGGATCGATAATTTGCCTCGGGCTCAAGCTGGGCTGCGATCGGCGGTGGGCAGTTGCGAGGCGAATTTTGGCTTTGGTTTGGTGATGCGCGTCTTTTTTGGGGAGAACTTTGTGAGTATGTCTCTATTGGATTTCATTTTATGAGTGTGTGTCTCTTTTGGGAGGGAATTTCCGGTGTATTTGTGTTATGAGAGAAATTTTGGGCTTGGTTTGGTAATGTGAGTCTTTTTTGGGTGGGAATTTTGCGTGTATTTCTCTTTTGAGAGGGAATATCCTGTGTATTTCTCATTTGGGTTCGATTTTATGAAAGTATGTCTATTTTGGAAGGAATATCCGGTATTTCTCTTATGGGTTTGATTTTAAGAGTGTATAATTTTTTGGGGAGAGAATTTTATGCGTATTTCTATTTGGGAGGAAATTTTGAGTGCATATCTGATTTGGGAGGGATTTCGGGTTTAGTTTTTGAGTGTGTTTCTCTTTCGCTAGGAAATTAGGGTGTATTTCTGTAATGAGGGAAAAATTTTGGTTTGGTCTTTTGAGTTTATTTCTTTCAGCGTTGGGAATTTTTGGTTTAGTTTTATGAGTATACATCTGTTCTTAGGGAAAATTTTTGGTAAATTTCTGTTTTGGAAGGCAACTTTGGTGTAATTCTGTTTTGAGAGGGAATTGTGGGTGTTTTTGTAATGGAAGGAATTTGGGGGTTCCTTTTTCGAGTGTGCTCCGTTATGGGAGGAAATTTGGGTATTTTCGTCTGTTGGAAGGGAATTTTAGGTGTATTTCTGTTTCGGTTGGGATTTCTGCGTTTCTTTCTATTTTAGGAAGAGATTTTTGTTGTATTTCTGGTTTAAGAGGAAATTGTGGGTGTATTTCTGGTTTGCGTTGAACTTTGGGTTTGATTTTTTTGGTGAAAATCTGGTGAATTTCCAACTCTTCTAAAGTTTATATAACTGATATATGTTAAAATATTTTTACAGTAAATTTAGACCTAATACTTATGTTTGACATTATCGTTTTTTTCAGAAACTATAGAGATTAAAAAATTGTATGAGTACGGTTGTACATTCACTTCTGTCTTCTCAAATGTATTAAATGCATGTGAGAACGATAATTATATGCATTTATAAGCATATTTCTGGCATCAATGAACCGTCAAAAATGACGGCTTAAGTTCTTCGGATGAAGTAGCATTTAATTATATTGTTAGTTAATCATTGCAATTTTAAGCGAATGAATAAAAAATTATTATAATTCATTTCTATCTCAAAATTTGCACTACATGAAGTGTGTGATGAGCGTATCTGTGATACAGGCCTCACTACCTCTCCAATTTCCCTACATTAATCCTTCACATGCCTACCCCAAACTAACTGATGTATTATTTGCACAGGTAGTGAAGACTATGCAAGAGGCTGAAATAAGACCACTTATTTTAACACAATTTCAACAATATTCTCAATAGTACTGAAGTTGTTTCACTACAGATGTATTCATTTTATTGAACATATCACACCAGGAATAAAGATATAAATATTATAAAGTTTTATTTTATTGAATATATATTCAATATAATAGAAATACATACATACATATATATATATTTAATCATGAACACACAGAAAACATTGAATATAATGAGGATTGAACATTGTGTGAATACATTGAACACCATTCATGTGAACTCATGTGTTGCCATGATTTCACATGTATGGTGCCATGTGTTGCCATGCACAGCCATGTGCACACGAGCAGTTTTTGCAACGAGCTTAATGAGGGGAGGGAGGGAGGGAGGGAGGGAGGGGGCTGGTTGAAAGTGGGGGAGAGGAGAGCAAGTGGGGAGGGGGTAATGAAAAGTTTCACACTTGAATAGCGGATTGGGGGAGAACTAAATAGATGATATGAATATACAATGATCACATAATAAAATCTTTACATATTTTGACAAACATAAAACCTGAAACATATACAAACCAAAAAACACTTCAAGCTACGTAAAAAGCATAATATCTAAAGTTAAAAATAAAACCTCTAATGATATATGAAGCCTAAAATATAAATTGAAAATTGAAACTAAGTAGAAGTATGAACTCAATAACCTCCAGGTTAACACTGAACTCAGTTTCCTACAAGTATGAACCCACTTTCCTCAAAACTCAAAATATCTACACTGTAGATAAAACCCATTATATCTATAAGATAAGTACAACCCACATCATCAAGGTATATAAACCTAAAATATGAAACAATGCAATATCCTCAAAATATATAAAGCCTACAATTTCCTCACGATGTATGTAAAACTGAAAATATCAAAAATTGGTTCCATAATATCTAACAGATGTATAAAACAAACAATTTCCTCAAGATATATGAAGCCTTAAGCATCCATTAAATGATAAAACCCATAACAAAAATCAACCCGCAGTATCCTCCATATTGACAAAACTCTTGATATGCACAATGTAAATAAAACACATGATGTACTTAGGATATTTGAAATCCCCATTTTCTCAAAATATACCGAACCAAATTATACATATAAAAGGCGTCATTTCTACGAAATATACGAAAACTCAAAATTTTCTCTACGTTGGAATATAAAATCAATACCAAGAAATAAGCCTACAATATACAGACATGCAACCCATAATACCCACAAGATTAATAAAAACCCTAATTTATAAAACATATACGAAACCTAGTTTCAACAACATAAATTAAGCCCCCAATTTCTTCAACATATATAAAAAAAACAGTTTTTAAAGCATATTTATACAACTTTTAATTTCTACAATATAAATGAAAGCCCCAATTTATACAACATACATAAAAATCTCAATTCCCGCAACATTTATAAAACCAATAATACCTATAATATACATAAAAACGCTGATTTCTAGAACATATATGTATAAAACCTCAATTTCAACTTCAAATATAAAACCCAAAACATGCATTGGAATATAAAATTCAAATCAAAATTAACCCACAATACATAAAACCTTCAAGATATATAAAAAATATTCTAACACATATGTAAATAACCCAATTTCGACAACGTATATAAAACTCAAGGTACATAAACGCCTTCAATTTCTGAAACATATGTAAACCCAAAATATATATAAAAGCCCAACTGTTACAACATATATAAAACCCCTAATTTCTACAACAGATAAATAAAAAACCTAATTTCTCCAACAGATACATAAAATCCCGAATTTATACAACATATAAACCCAAGATGTATAAGCCCCTCAATTATTTCTAAAACATATATAAACCCAAAATATATATAAAACCCAAAATATATATAAAAGCCCAATTTCCACAACATGTATAAAACCTAAACTAGACACAGAGCGCGTAATATCCAAAGCACCCGGCCAAGATGCACCAAGTCCTCCCCCAGTTCAGGGAATTACGGTTTTTGCGTGGGACTCGCGCCTGGAATCTAACAATGAGATTTGACCAAGCAATCGGGATCTGGAATACTGGCGCATGCATGGAATCAGCGTTCCATGAGACGAGCAAATTATTGGAATGAACCAAAAATGTCCAGGCAAGTTAGCTGCAAAGCCACGTGTCCGAATTTGAGGAATGACTTCTGGATTAGCGTCGGATTTTCCCCTCGGGGAGTGAGTCTTCCTCCTTGGGGAATGGAGTGGGGAATCTTTCTTCGGTGTAAAGTTGGAGTTCATTATTTTGCTTAATGTTTGGGTGAATTTGAAATTTTTGAAGTTACGTGGGAAGATCCGTCGTTTTTTGGAAGGGGGTGAAAAGTTCCAATGGGGAATTCATTGTTTTAATGAAATGAGAGTAAAAATTAACCTTTTAGGAAAGTTTCATCATGTTGGGTAGAGTTATTACCCAAATTGAGTAATTTTAAGGGCTTCGTCACTCTGAATTTATCACTTATAAAATTTCACCTCTGAATTTAACGCTTAGAATTTTATTATTAGAATTTATCACTTTGAATTTACCACCTAGAATTTACCGCTTATGAATTATTCTTTACAATTTATCACTAAGAATAATTGATCTCCTTGAATTTAACATTTGACTTTGTCATGCAGAATTGATCACTTAAAATTTATCTCCATGAATTTATCACTTTGAATCACCACGTCATGTGTTCGTTGTGTTCAAAATCAACCCTGGATTTTCAGCAAACTACCAACCAAGCAGAGGTACAATATTCTTTTTCCTCTTCCGGATACCTCCTTCCACTTCCGATACCTCCTTCCACTTCCGGATACCTCCTTCCACTTCCGAATACCTCCTTCCACTTCCGAATACCTCCTTCCACTTCCGATACCTCCTTCCACTTCCGATACCTCCTTCCACTTCCGGATACCTCCTTCCACTTCCAAATACCTCCTTCCACTTCCGAATACCTCCTTCCACTTCCGATACCTCCTTCCACTTCCGATACCTCCTTCCACTTCCGGATACCTCCTTCCACTTCCGAATACCTCCTTCCACTTCCGGATACCTCCTTCCACTTCCGGACACCTTCTTCTACTTTCGGAAACTTTCTTTCTCTTCCGGAGACCTCCTTCCACTTCTGGACACCTCCTTCCACTTCCAGATACCTCCTTCCTCTTCCGGATACCCTCTCCTTTGTCCGAATCATCGGCACCACCATTCGTTATCCCGAATACTGTGAACCATTCGTAGTTACCCGGATACCTTGAGACCCCGACACCTATCCCGGATACCCTGAACCCTCTGCGGTCCCCAGCTGCATTATCCCGGATACTCTGAGCCACCTGTAGCCGGATACAAACAGCTGGTGGTCTGTGGAATGATGTCATTCCAAGGAACGGTTCGTCTTGGAATGATGGTCATTCCATGGAACACCTTCCTCAAACTGACTGGAATCTGGAATCGTTCCTGATTCCTGGTGTGATTCCTGGTGTGATTCCTGATGTTGCTGTTATTGTGTGTTACTTCCGTTAGGTTTTCCCTGCATTAGTTAATACTGTTACATTACTGCTACTGTAACACTACTGCTACTGTAATACTACAGTTACTGTAACATTACTGCTACTGTAACACTACTGTTACTGTAACACTTCTGTTACTGTAACACTACTGCTACTGTAACACTACTGCTACTGTAACACTACTGCTACTGTAACACAAATGCTACTGTAACATCACTGTTACTGTAACACCACTGCTACTGTAACACTACTGCTACTGTAACATCACTGCTACTGTAACACTACTGCTACTGTAACATCACTACTACTGTAACATTACTACTACTGCAACACTACTGCTACTGTAACACTACTGCTACTGTAACATCACTACTACTGTAACATTACTACTACTGCAACACTACTGCTACTGTAACACTACTGCTACTGTAACATCACTACTACTGTAACATTACTACTACTGCAACACTACCGCTACTGTAACACTACTGCTACTGCAACACTACTGATACTGTAACACTACTGCTACTGTAACATCACTACTACTGTAACATTACTACTACTGCAACACTACTGCTACTGTAACACTACTGCTACTGTAACATCACTACTACTGTAACATTACTACTACTGCAACACTACCGCTACTGTAACACTACTGCTACTGTAACATCACTGCTACTGCAACACTACTGCTACTGTAACATCACTACTACTGTAACATTACTACTACTGTAACACTACTGCTACTGTAACACTACTGCTACTGTAACATCACTACTACTGTAACATTACTACTACTGCAACACTACTGCTACTGTAACACTACTGCTACTGTAACATCACTACTACTGTAACATTACTACTACTGCAACACTACTGCTACTGTAACACTACTGCTACTGTAACATCACTACTACTGTAACATTACTACTACTGCAACACTACCGCTACTGTAACACTACTGCTACTGCAACACTACTGATACTGTAACACTACTGCTACTGTAACATCACTACTACTGTAACATTACTACTACTGCAACACTACTGCTACTGTAACACTACTGCTACTGTAACATCACTACTACTGTAACATTACTACTACTGCAACACTACCGCTACTGTAACACTACTGCTACTGTAACATCACTGCTACTGCAACACTACTGCTACTGTAACATCACTACTACTGTAACATTACTACTACTGTAACACTACTGCTACTGTAACACTACTGCTACTGTAACATCACTACTGGTGTAACATCAGTACCACTACTACCGTAACATAGGTTACTATTGTAACATTCGAATAGCATAACTCGGTACGACTAGGACTATGGCCAACGTCTCTAATTGTGAGTCAAGTTGTCAATTTACAAATAGTAATCCATAGACTTATTTGCAGCCTCGTCACAGCTCAATGGTGATCTAGCCCAGGGAATAATGAATAAGTGTTTAAGGAACTGGTATTTGGAATAGTGAACTATCTAGAAAGTTGGATAACCTAGTAAATTGTGAACTAAATAGATGGTGAACTAGCGTGGTGAACTCATTTGATCGTAAATTAGAATAACTAGATTCCATTTTCGAAAAAAAACATTTTTAGAGAGAAAATTAGCATTTCTAGTGAGAAAATTAGCATTTCTAGTGAGAAAATTAGCATTTCTAGTGAGAAAACTAGCATTTCTAGAGAGAAAACTGACATTTCTAGTAAAAAACTAGCATTTCTAGAGAGAAAACTAGCATTCCCCATGAGAAAATTGCCGTATCATGTATGAAACTAGCGTTTCATGCAGCACCGCACCACCATGCTGCACCACACCACAATGCAGCACCACACCACCATGCTGCACCACACCACCATGCTGCACCACAACACCATGCAGCACCACACCACCATGCTGCACCACACCACCATGCTGCACCACACCACCATGCTGCACCACACCACCATGCTGCACCACTCCACCATGCAGCACTACACCACCATGCAGCACCACACCACCATGCTGCACCACACCTTCATGCAGCACCACTCCACCATGCAGCACCACACCACCATGCAGCACCACACCACCATGCTGCACCACACCACCATGCTGCACCACACCTTCATGCAGCACTATACACCACCATGCAGCACCACACCACCATGCTGCACCACACCTTCATGCAGCACCACTCCACCATGCAGCACCACACCACCATGCAGCACCACACCACCATGCTGCACCACACCACCATGCAGCACCACCCCACCATGCTGCCACAGCTCAGCCAGTCACGTGACACAACAGAGATGTACGACAACAATAACTCCGACGCTGCCGTGTCTACGATGACGTACGATGACAGTCATACATGCAATGTGTGTAGTGTGAGCAGTGTGTGTATTGTGTGTAGTGTGTGTAGCGTGCGTTGTTTACATTTGTCGATGTCTACATGTGTAATTTCACACGCACACGTTCACGCACACACACTACAGATGCACATTTGCACATCATCCAATTCAGACACTTCATTTCTGGACACGCTTAATGAATTATTTTTTTAATAAATTGGTCCCGGTGCCTTTTTACCACAGACTCCGTGTTGTAAAATTCGTAGTTTGACCACAGACATATATATACGTGTATATGCAGCAACACACCCCATACATAATATGTACATATATATATGTATATAGATATATATATAATATGTATATAACTGCTTGTGATAAGTACCTCTTATCATAGAAATATTTTATAACATGAAATGGCATGAAATTGCTACCAATGTGTATGATTTGTTTCGTTTAGACTGATCAAATAATTGTATTTTCCACGTAGAATAGCGGGAAATTGTGTATAATGTTGGTATCTGAGTTAATTGAGCGAGAGCTGCGTATTGTGTGTAGACAAGCTTTTGGTTTGAACGCACATAGCCGTACACCTTAAAACAAACACATGCACACGCACACAAACACAAACCATCTTCCCCACACACACACACAAACGCTCACTCATAAACACGTATACACACACTTACACAACCACACATACGTATAAGCACTCACACAACACATACGCACAAATTCATGTACAAACACAGGTACAAACCCAGGTACAAACACAGGTACAAACACCGATACAAACACACGCAAAAACACACTCGTGCACACCAACCATAAATAAACTCGTACGTTATATTCATGAAAATGTAGATCAATTCACGCTTTGTTACGTCACAAATGAACGCGAGCAGCGCGGTTATTTTTGTTTGTTGAGTTGACCGTTATTGCCATTTTGTTTTGCCACATCATATTTTACATATTAAATGGTATCCATTTATATATATATACATATATATACATGTTTAGGAACCATTTTTTATGATGGGCCTACTGCAATAGTCAGTGAATGCGCCCATAAATATGGTAAATAGTATATTTAATGTAAATTACTGCATATAATACTAAATAGTGAATTTGAGTATTATATGAAATATAAAATACAGCAGAAAGTATAATAGTAAATTGTGGATATAAATAGTATATGTAATGTAATACAGCATATATAATATTATAGAGTAAACTTGAATAGTAAATGTAACTAGTGTAAACGAAATGAATAGTAAATGCCACATAAAATAGTAGATATTAAAAGGTAAATACAGAGTAAATTATAAATGTAAATACTAAACGTGAAATATATATTCAATAGATACGAGTAGATAATGTGAAATAAATATGTTTGAAATAGTAAATATAAAATAGTATATATAAAATATTATATATATATAACAGTAAATGTATGACATAAAACAGCAGATTTTAAATGATTCTTACAAGTGCATAAATAGTAAAGTACTGATGTGTTCGACGGCAGTTACTATTGTGAAAAATTAAGCCAGTATGTTCAATAGAAACATGCGTGCCTCACAGCTCATGTTCACTTCACACTACCATCTTCTCTATACCTATACCAACTACCCCTTCACAGAGTTAGACAATTAGCACGCCACGTATGGTTTGTCTATTAGCACGCCCCGTATAGTTTGTCTATTATTATGCCTCGTATGGTCTATCTATTAGCACGCCACGTAAAGTTTGTCTATTTGTACACCTCGGATAGTTTGTCAATTAGTACTCCTCGTATGGAACTTTTGTTTCAGGACGTCTTATATTAAAAAATTTTTAAAAGCCAATATGTTGGCATGTATCTCTTGTGGCAACTTGGAAATAAACGTTTTTCCTTTTTTCTTTTTTTTTTCTATACCCTGATGGATTGGTTGCTTGTTCGGTTGTCCAGTTGATTGCTTGGATACTTCCTTTCTTGTTTACAAGCTTGGTTGGTTTTTTTGGTTGGTTGCTAGCTTGGTTGATTGGTTGATTTCTTGTTTGCTCGAGAGTTTGTTTGGTTTACCTGTTTGGTCGCTTACTTGTATACTTGCTTGGGTGCATGTTTGTTTACTTGCTTTTACGGCTGCTTGTTTACTTACTTGGTTGGTTGCTTGGCAGCTTGTTTGTTTAATTTCTTGGTTGGTTGCTTGGTTGCTTGCTGGTTTACTTGCTTTTTTGGTTGCTTGTTTACTTCTTGTTTACTTTTTTGGTTGGTAGCTTGGTTGCTTGTTTGTTTACTTACTTTTTTGGTTGCTTGTTTACTTCTTGTTTACTTTCTTGTTTGGTTGCTTTGTTGTTTGTTTGTTTGCTTGCTTGCCCTCACCTTGTAAACTGCATACCTGAAAACAACGAAAAAATTACATTGTTTAAAATGCAGATTACTTCCATAGATTTAAGTCATCTCGATGTTATCCTCACGCAAACAAAAAGAGAACACTAACGAAGACTCATACTCATTTAAACCCATCATTTAAGAACAGTTTTCGAACTCAATTTTTGTTCTTCCTTTAAACAAACAAAGCACGCCGTTATTTTTGATGGCAGGTTACAGCAGTTAATGACCTCGATGACAGTTAATGAAAAAAACTGTTATTTTTCCGGCTATTGAAGGACAGTTTATCCATCACACAGCCTCCAAATTGTCAGTCATTGTGTGTGATTAATTGATATTTGGTGATAATTGTATATGGTACAGGGCACGGGTACAGGGCACGGGTACAGGGCACGGGTACAGGGCACGGGTACAGGGCACGGGTACAAGGCACGGGTACAGGGCACGGGTACAGGGCACGGGTACAGGGCACGGGTACAGGGCACGGGTACAGGGCACGGGTACAGGGCACGGGTACAGGGCACGGGTACAGGGCACGGGTACAGGGCACGGATACAGGGCACGGGTGCAGGGCACGGGTACAGGGCACGGGTACAGGGCACGGGTACAGGGCACGGGTACAGGGCACGGATACAGGGCACGGGTACAGGGCACGGATACAGGGCACGGGTACAGGGCACGGGTACAGGGCACGGGTACAGGGCACGGGTACAGGGCACGGGTACAAGGCACGGGTACAGGGCACGGGTACAGGGCACGGGTAAAGGGCACGGGTACAGGGCACGGGTACAGGGCACGGGTACAGGGCACGGGTACAGGGCACGGGTACAGGGCACGGGTACAGGGCACGGGTAAAGGGCACGGGTACAAGGCACGGGTCCAGGGCACGGGTACAGGGCACGGGTACAGGGCACGGGTACAGGGCACGGGTACAGGGCACGGGTACAAGGCACGGGTACAGGGCACGGGTACAGGGCACGGGTACAGGGCACGGGTACAGGGCACGGGTACAGGGCACGGGTACAGGGCACGGGTACAGGGAACGGGTACAGGGCACGGGTACAAGGCACGGGTACAGGGCACGGGTACAGGGCACGGGTACAGGGCACGGGTACAAGGCACGGGTACAGGGCACGGGTACAAGGCACGGGTACAGGGCACGGGTGCAGGGCACGGGTACAGGGCACGGGTACAGGGCAAGGGTACAGGGCACGGGTACAAGGCACGGGTACAGGGCACGGATACAGGGCACGGGTACATCAGTAGAAGATATGTCGTCAGGGCGAGCAAATGAAGCCGTTATTCCTACCATTTCTAACGGCACCAAAGCTTTACTACGTGTATAAATTTCAATTGTATAAGGTTAGATAATACCGCATAAAAATCTAATTAAGCTGTAGTAATGTAGTTCAATAACTACTTAATAAATTTCTGCTCTACTCCACACTGCATGAACACTCTTCTCATCAAATTGCGGGCTATGACCGAACCAGGAGTTCACTGCATCAAATTATTTTGGGTACAAATTAAAGTTATTTTCTATTGTCCCTAATTATTGAAACAACACTATAATGGTTGAATTATTGGCAGGGATTAAATACGGTAGGCTTAAGGCTAAGTAAGTTAGGTTTAAGTTTGTTCAATGTCATGTTTACCCATGATTACAACATCTATTAACTACAATTATGAATTCTAGCATGACTATCATAATTATACCTATTAACTATACTGCACTTGAATGAGAAATAGGTTTGAAGTTTCTATAGATGTTTGTTTAATTATTTTTCGTAATTTTTGAACTTTTGTATTTTGTATTATTTTTGACCTCGTTGTATGTTTTCCAGCACTGAAGATGGAATTTTAACATTCCGAAACGTTTGCCAAAATAGAATAAAAAAATGTATATTTTTACGTTGGTTCTCTTTTTTATCTTGCATGTATTTCAATAACTATTCAAAATTCATCATCACTATTATTGTAATGCCACCATTCTAAAATATTGTTTTTTCTTCTATGATTGCATTTTTATTTATCTGCTTGAACGTATTTCTTTTTCCCATGTATTTCTTGTAATTTAATTGTACAAATGTACATATATGAATGTATGTATTCGATGAAATCACATCAACAGGCGTATTTTATTTGGTTCCTTTGAGTATATCAATTCAGAGTGAGTGTGTTCGTTATTTTCGTGTTTCGCGAAAATAGTCGATTATGTACGACATATACTTAGTGAAACGCGTGCAATTTGGTAGTACAATGTTGCACATGCAATATAGATAGTTATATCATACATCAGAATACATTTATATATGGCTAGAAAGGTAGGTTATTTATGACATATACGTGGAATTGACATAAACGTGGATACGTGCAATTTGTGGAATTAAATCTTACACATGCAATATGTACATATATTTATTTTATAATTTTAAATACACATATATATATACATTTATATACGTATAGCTAAAAAAGTCGGTTTTGATAAGCGCAACTTATATGATATAATCTGCTTGTAGCGTATATATATTTATATTATTTGGTAAACATTTATTTAAATCACGTAATGCAGTACGTGCCCGCTTCTTAGACACTCACTGCATGAATATAGCAGGTCTGCAAGTGCTATATTCTAGAGATTTATTATTATTTATTTAGTGTCAACAGTGTCTCCGTGAAGTGAGGACGTACTTTGTCTTTGCTCGGAATCAAAGTGCACAATTGGTTAATAAACATGCATTTCTAACCAAAAAGAGTGCTCACTCAGACCATGAGAATCTGAAAGTAAATTTCATCTAACCAAAATCCAAACAATCGAACAAAAAGTGTGATATTCCCTCAAAATAGCACTCAACCCTTGCTTCTTTTTCGCAAGTGTCTCCTTTCTCACAAGATGGCGGACAGAAAGGCGAACAAGAAGAACAATGAGGGTACGCTGGAGCTTGACTGTCCAGACATACAAAACCTGTCAAAACCAAATAAGCAAATGGCCTCCATCATAATTGATCACTTTAACTCAGTAATGGAGAAATTTCAAAGTGAAATTAGTGACTTGAAAACGATGATTGAAACACTAACGAAAAAAGAATCAAATCAAAAGGCAGTGATTGAAGAGCAAAATAAAAAGATAGACAGGCTAGTCTCCCGTCTAGAGCAATTCGAAAGGAAAGAAGAACGGGAAGAGTTGGAAAACAGAAAATGCACTCTGGTTATCACAGGGGAACTACCGCAATCACATTCTGATGAAGACTGTAGACAGACTGTGCGGGAGCTCCTGAAGGACCAAATCAACGTCAGCCTTAGTAACTCTGACATCACTACAGCGACTAGACTGGGTAAAAAACCTGCCCCTGGAAACGTCGATAGGAGAAACATTACCTTTGAGCTACGACAATACGAAAAGAAACAAGAAGTTTTGTCAGCCTGCCGAGTGACCAAGCCGAAATTCTACGTAAACGAATACCTCATCCCTTCGCGAGCTAATATTATGTACACTCTGAGATTGGCCAAACGAAAATTTCCCGACAAAATAGGTCTCGCAAGAACTCTGGATGGTAATATCAACGTCTACTCTCCTCGGATACCTGGACAAGAAACTCCTAGACCTCACACCATCAATACACCTGAATCACTTGACCAGTACTTACTACAACGTGTCGGCAAGTCCTCAGAAGAAATTATTCGTAATTAGAGACTTATGTACTGAATTTAATAGCATTTTGATCTCTGTCCACATGATTTCTTTTGTTTTCTGATAGAATCGCCTTTGGCTCTTCAAAGCAACCACGCAGAATTTGCAGCTTTGTTTTACTGCTCACTAAATTGTTTTTTTATCTACTTTTTCTCATTATTCATAGAAGGCTCATGCCGGATTTTCTACTCTGATTTAAATATTATGTTACCACGGGTCTCAAAATCTGAAAATATTCTAGATACTCAAGATCTTTATATTAATTAAATAACTTCGCTGTCACTTCGATTCTAATCCACTTCGTTCTTTGCTATATCGTATGTGTTATATGCAGATACCACTGGTATGACAGCCTTGTAACTACACTATTCGCAATTTATGATCTCTAATGCTCCCACTCATGGACTGAGTTAGCCATCTCCTTATGAAATCATTCTAGATTTTAAATAATTTTAGACTAATAATCTCTGTGTGTTTTAGTTTCTCTCTATTTCTTAAATTTTACTATAAGTAGGAATGTCTTTACTTTTAACTTGACCTTGTAGTCTGTATCATCTTCTTTATTTTTTACGTCACATTTTACTTACTGTTTCTTAATCTTTATGACTGACCATGTTGATATTTTCGATGATATTGATCCAGATCTCAATCATTTGAATAGACTGCATCCAAACCTAAATGAAACTGGGAATTGTAAATACCTAAATATTAAAGAATTCAATGAATCGATGAGAAAAACCTGTAACGATCTCTCAGTATTATGTTGGAACTGTAGGTCCATTTATCCGAAAATAGATGAAATATCTTTTACTATCACTGAGCTAAACAGCAATTTTGATGTTCTCAGTTTCACCGAAAGTTGGCTAGATGACTCAACTAAAGACCTAATTCAAATTCAGAACTATAATAGCCATCATTCACTCCGTAGCAACAAACGTGGTGGTGGCATCAGTACGTACATATCTAAACACATATCATCGAAAAACATTATAAGTGCGACTATGAATCGTGAACATCTTGAGACTCTATTTATAGAACTAACGAAAAATGGTAAACGGATTGTACTTGGGACTGTATATAGGCCCCCAACAGCTTGCAACATTTCTTTCCTGAACGAGCTTCAAAGCATAATATCTCAGTTTAACAAATCTCTATACAATGACATTATAATTTGCGGGGATTTCAACTACGATCTTCTTCAATATGAAAGCTGTGAACAAATCTCAAACTTCATAAATGTTTTTCAGTCTAACTCCTTCCTTCCAATCATCACGAAACCTACGCGTATTACATCCGAATCTGCCACGTTGCTCGATAATATTTTTATGTTAGATCCGACTGATTTTCTTACAGGAATAATAATTTCTGACTTATCTGACCATTTTCCGGTGTTTCTCATCAAGAAGAATGTCTATAGTCCCTGCAACAGCCCACATGCTGAGACTTTTTCATATCGTTGTATAAACGAATATAACTTGGGGACAATGCGAACTGTTCTAGAAGAATTAATGCCATCATTGGACATCTATGAACTAGACAATAATGCGATTAACATTGACCAAGCAATACTAAAACTAACTGAAACTATAACGACCGCATATAACCAATGTTGTCCAATAATCACCCGCACAATTACGCCGAAAAATAGACAAAAACCTTGGATTACTGAAGATATCGTGATCAATATAAAGAAACGTCAAGCATACTTAGCCTTACTATACGAAGGACGAATCTCTAGATTAACGTATAACAGATTCAGGAATCATGTGACAAATCAAATACGAACATCGAAACAAAACTACTTTACGCGCAAATTCACTGACTACAAAACTGATATTAAAAAAACTTGGCGCCTGCTTAATTCATGCTATAGACCGAATAATAACGCTAAAAAAACGATTGAATCCATCGTTCACGAAAATGTAAAATATCATGATAAACAAGATATTGCAACAGTGTTCAACAACTTTTTTATAAATATAGGAAAAAATATAGCCGATAGTGTCGTTAGTGAACCTACAGACCACTTGCAATACATGGACCATGTCCGTGAACACAACTCTTTCTTTTTCCCGCCAACTAACCCCTCCGATGTAATTACATGCATAAACAACTTGAAAAATAAATCAAATGGATTAAATACATTTTCAGCTAAAGTTCTTAAGGCTATTGCTGATATAATAGCACCGTGCATATCTGATATTATCAACCATTCGCTTTCTCAAGGTATCTTCCCCAACTCTCTCAAAACTGCCAGAGTCACCCCTATTTTTAAAAATGGTGATAAAAACTGCGTTAATAATTATAGACCTATCTCTGTTTTACCAATTATGAGCAAAATATTTGAAAAAATTGTGTATAAAAAAGTGTATTCGTATTTTGAACAAAAATCTTTTCTCTATGACGGACAATTCGGTTTTCGTTCTAAGAAATCAACGACACAAGCTGTATTAAATCATTTACAGTACCTTTACTCTAATACAGATGAAGGAAAGCTTGTTTTCTCCGTTTTTCTTGACTTTCGAAAAGCATTCGACTGTGTGGACCATAAGATATTACTCTCGAAACTACACTGTTATGGCATTCGAGGAATTGCCCATGATTGGTTCAAATCATACCTAACAAATCGGAAGCAATACGTTGTCGTTGACGACGCAAAATCGGACCCACAGACAATTAGCCATGGAGTTCCACAAGGGTCTGTCCTAGGGCCTCTCCTATTTCTGATATTTATAAATGATATTATCAAATCAACAACATTTTTCAAATTCATACTTTTTGCCGATGACAGCACGCTTTCTACGGTCCTTCCGAGCCAAAATCCCGCTATGATTGCGGAGAGCATAAATAATGAACTCCATAAGGTTTCATTATGGCTTAAAGCTAATAAAATAAGCCTCAACATCGAAAAAACAAAGTATATTACATTCTCATACAAGAAAAGCATATCTCTCCCACACATAAAAATTGGCGAAGGTGAAATCGAAGAAACCAACTCATGCAAGTTTCTGGGCATCATAATAGATAAACATCTGACCTTTAAAGAGCACATCGCTAATATTAGTTCTAAATTATCGAAATCCATCGGAATCCTGAATAAAGTTAAAAATTACCTGCCTGAAACAGCTTTACGAATGCTCTACCGAACGCTCATTTCACCATACTTGCAGTACGGAATAGAAGCATGGCACGGAACTGATAAAAATAAAACCAATATAATTTTTACTCTGCAAAAAAGAGCAATCAGAGCGGTAAAGAATCTAGAATATAATGCTCACACAAATGATTCATTCAAAAATTTACAAATACTTAAACTTCCAGATCTCTATAAAATCTCCATTTGTAATTTCATTTACAAAACATTAAGAAATGATGGCGACAATAGCCTGAAACTATTATTAAGTGCGCAAACTGGTCATCACGACCATTTAACCCGAAATAGAAGTAAATTCATGCTTCCTTATTATTCAAAGGCCCGGTCGCAACACAGTATCCTCTTCGTTGGAACTAAAACTTGGAACTCAATACCTGCGGAGATCCGTGATAGTAATTCTTACAAGTTATTCAAAAGAAATCTCGAGACTCACTTCCTATCGGAATATTAGTCATGTAAGATCACCAAGTCAAATCTTGTCTCCAACATGACTGTTTCCAATAATGAAATTTGCCATGGGTAATATGTAATTCGCCTTCAGTCTGCTGTTAAATCTTTTATCGAATGTACTGTTAAATATAGTCCACATAACCTATATTGTAAAATGAAATATCTGATATCGATTGAATTATCTCACTGATCAGTCTAATGTGAAACTAGGTTAAGTGATTTAGGTTAAACATTATTGTACACCTTAGAATAATGTTGATGGTAGGATGCCCCAGAAGTCGCTGAACTTATTCGGGCCCACAGGTAGCTATATTCAAACTTGTCCATTGTACTAGACTTAAGAAACATTCTACCTCTGTATCTCCTGTGGTAAATAAATTGTTTAAAATTGTTTAAATTGTTTAAATTATGTATCGAGATTCGTTGTACGTATTTAAGACAAACACACGCTCACATGAGTACTAACATATTACTTGTTGATAACGTAACTCAAACACGCACACATTAATACATTTACCCAACCCATATACCCAACACACAAATTCACGCACACAACCACACACTAGAGTACACATCGTGTACAACATAAAAACACTCGTTAATGTGTATGCCCAATTCATACGCCTAACACAAACCTAATACAAACCTAACATTTACCTTACATATATACCTAACAAAAACCTAACACAAGCCTAACATTTACCTAACACAAACCTAACATTTACCTAACACATATACCTAACACAAACCTAACACAAGCCTAACATTTACCTAAAAAAACCTAACACAAGCCTAACAATTACCTTACATATATACCTAACAAAAACCTAACACAAGCCTAACATTTACCTAACACAAACCTAACATTTACCTAACACAAACCTAACACAAGCCTAACATTTACCTAAAAAAAACCTAACACAAGCCTAACATTTACCTAACACAAACCTAACACAAGCCTAACATTTACCTAACACAACCCTAACATTTACCTAACACAAACCTAACATAAGCCTAACATTTACCTAACACAAACCTAACAAAACCCTAACATTTACCTAACACAAACCTAACACAAGCCTAATATTTACCTAACACAAACCTAACACAAGCCTAACATTTACCTAACACAAACCTAACACAACCCTAACATTTACCTAACACAAACCTAACATAAGCCTAACATTTACCTAACACAAACCTAACAAAACCCTAACATTTACCTAACACAAACCTAACACAACCCTAACATTTACCTAACACAAACCTAACACAAGCCTACCATTTACCTAACACAAACCTAACACAACCCTAACATTTACCTAACACAAACCTAACACAAGCCTACCATTTACCTAACACAAACCTAACACAAGCCTACCATTTACCTAACACAAACCTAATACAACCCTAACATTTACCTAACACAAACCTAACACAAGCCTACCATTTACCTAACACAAACCTAACACAAGCCTAACATTTACCTAAACCAAACCCAACACAAGCCTAACATTTACCTAACACAAACCTAACACAAGCCTAACATTTACCTAACACAACCCAAAAATTTACCTAACACAAACCTAACACAAGCCTAACATTTACCTAACACAAACCTAACACAAGCCTAACATTTACCTAACACAAACCTAACACAAGCCGACCATTTACCTAACACAAACCTAGCACAAGCCTAACATTTACCTAAACCAAACCCAACACAGGCCTAACATTTACCTAACACAAACCTAACACAACCCTAACATTTACCTAACACTTATACCTAACACAAACCAAACACAAGCCTAACATTTACCTAACACAAACCTAACACAAACCTAACATTTACCTAACACATATACCTAACACGAACCTAACACAAGCTAACATTTACCTAACACAAACCTAACATTTACCTAACACAAACCTAACACAAACCTAACACAAACCTAACACACACCTAACACAAACCTAACACAAACCTAACACAAACCTAACACAAACTTAACACAAATCTAACACAAACCTAACACAAACCTAACACAAACCTAACATTTACCTAACACTTATACCTAACACAAACCTAACACAAATCTAACACAAACCTAACACAAACCTAACACAAACTTAACACAAATCTAACACAAACCTAACACAAACCTAACACAAACCTAACATTTACCTAACACTTATACCTAACACAAACTTAACACAAATCTAACACGAACCTAACACAAACCTAACATTTACCTAACACTTATACCTAACACAAACCTAACACAAACCTAACACAAACCTAACACAAACCTAACACAAACCTAACACAAACCTAATACAAACCTAACACAAGCCTAACATTTACCTAACACAAACCTAACATTTACCTAACACAAACCTAACACAAACCTAACACAAACCTAACACAAACCTAACACAAACCTAACACAAACCTAACACAAACCTAACACAAACCTAACAAAAACCTAACACAAACTTAACACAAATCTAACACAAACCTAACACAAACCTAACACAAACCTAACACAGACCTAACATTTACCTAACACTTATACCTAACACAAACCTAACACAAACCTAACACAAACCTAACACAAACCTAACACAAACCTAATACAAACCTAACACAAGCCTAACATTTACCTAACACAAACCTAACACAAACCTAACACAAACCTAACACAAACCTAACACAAACCTAACAAAAACCTAACACAAACATAACACAAACCTAACACAAGCCTAACACAACCCTAACACAAACCTAACATTTACTTAACACAAACCTAACACAAACCTAACACAAACCTAACACAAGCCTAACATTTACCTAACACAAACCTAACACAAACCTAACACAAACCTAACACAAACCTAACACAAACCTAACAAAAACCTAACACAAACCTAACACAAACCTAACACAAGCCTAACACAACCCTAACACAAACCTAACATTTACTTAACACAAACCTAACACAAACCTAACACAAACCTAACACAAACCTAACACAAACCTAATACAAACCTAACACAAGCCTAACACAAACCTAACACAAACCTAACACAAACCTAACACAAACCTAACACAAACCTAACACAAACCTAACACAAACCTAACACAAACCTAACACAAACCTAACAAAAACCTAACACAAACCTAACACAAACCTAACACAAGCCTAACACAACCCTAACACAAACCTAACATTTACTTAACACAAACCTAACACAAACCTAACACAAACCTAACACAAACCTAACACAAACCTAACACAAACCTAACATATACTTAACACTAACCTAACATATACCAAATACATATATCTCACACAAACCATACACCTAACACATTCGTGCATTTCATACACAATACATGCATCCCTTGAATGAATACACAACGTCAAACTACACCGTCTAATAAGTCTGAGTTTGCTGATTAAAAAATTAGTAAATAAATTCCAGATAAATAATGAAATTAATAAATTTGAGATTTCCGGTTGATAAATAATTAAAACCCAGAAAAATAAATGAACAAATCCAAGGCAAATAAAAAAAAATAAATCCAAGAAAAATAAATAAATCTAAGATAAATGAATAAATGAAATACATAAATATAAGACAAATAAATTTATAAATTGGAGATTTCCCTCACACGTTAGTTGAAAAAACCTTCAGATATATCAAGAGAGAAGGCTAATACAAGACACAGCGAGGCCATATCGCAAATACAGCCCACACACGCAGTATGCAGGAGACAGGGTGTGGTCGGATGGGTCGAAGAAGCGCAAGTAAAACTGCATTATTTCTAATGTGCCTTGTTGTGTGATGGACTGCATGTGTTGTGTTGTGTTGTGTGATGTGCTGCATGTGTTGTGTTGTGTTGTGGTGGTGATGAGCTGCATGTGTTGTGTTGTGTTGTGGTGGTGATGGTGATGGATGGAAATGTGTGTGGTGTGTGTGTGTATGTGTTGTGTGTTGTGTGTTTTGTGTGTTGTGTTGTGTGTGTAAGAAGAGTCAAGATAATCGGAATCTTCAAGCCTGGAATCGGCAAAATCTGAACAAAATCATCAAGTTTTTTCAGTCAAATATGAGATTCCGAATGATTTCACAGTCAAAATAATGCTAAAGTCAAAATAGTTCTACAGTTTACATAATTCTGAAGTTAAAATAATTATAGAGCCAAGATATTTGTTGTCGAAATGATTCAGGAGTCAAAATAATTTTTGTATTAAAATAATTCTAACTTAAACGTGATTCATGATTCAAAATAATTTTAGAGTAAAAAATAAGAAACTATATTTTGCAGCGTGAACACTTCAGCTTTATCACTATCACCACCATCATTACCAGAATATCAATATAACACTCTAATTATTCTCCGCCATTACGACTAGGATCCTCTCTATCATCACAAACACATCACCATTATTCCTATCATCACCATCATCATCACTTACATTATCACCAACATTTCACCGTTATTCCCATCATCACCACCAGCATCATCACCATCATCACGCGGTGGTGAGCGGAATAATTGCCACCATCATAATTATTGCCGCGCACCATAATTGCGCTAAATTATAATTATTGCCCCGCGGGGCCTCAATTAGGATTACTTGTGGCCAACGACGACCCTCCCACATCCCCCCCCAACCCCCATTTGCCCCCCCTCTCCCCGTGACCTGGAGGGTGCCCTCACATGTACAAATTACAGACCCCCGTAATTCATCTCATTCGACCCCCCCCCCACACCTCGCAAATCCCCCAATTCCCCCCCCCCCCCCCCCCGAATTCAATGTTACAAAACCCCATTTAATTTCTTAAGGTTTTTTGGCACTGGCACGTCGGCCCGTGTGGTGTGGTGGTGACTGTTAGTTGTTTTGTGATTTATTTGTTTGTTTGTGTTATTTATTTGTTTGTGGATATATTTATTTATTTGAGGATATATTTATTTGTTTGTGGGTATATTTATTTATTTGAGGATATATTTATTTGTTTATGGATATATTTATTTATTTGAGGATATATTTTTTTGGTTGGGGATATATTTATTTTTTGTTGATTTATTTGTTTGTTGATGTTATTTATTTGCTTGTGGATAAATTTATTTTTTGTTGATTTATTGGTTTGCTGATGTTATTTATTTATTTTTGGACATATTTATTTATTGTTGATTTATTTGTTTGCTGATGTTATTTATTTGTTTGTGGATATATTTATTTGTTGTTGATTTATTTGTTTGCTGATGTTATTTACTTGCTTGTGGATATATTTATTTGTTGTTTATTTACTTGTTTGTTGATGTTATTTATTTATTTGTTCATGTTATTTGTTTGTTGATGTACTTATTTTTGGTACATTTATTTGTTTGTTGATGTTATTTAATAGCTTGTTGATGTTATTTATTTGTTTGTTCGTGTTATTTGTTTACTGATGTTTTTATATGGTTATTGATTTTTCATTTGTTTGTCTATTCATTTATTATTTTATGGAGAAGACATTATTTGGATTTGTTTTACTACAACGGCATTTTTTTCAATTTAAAGCACCTAATATTACAGTGGGACACCTAATATTACAACGTGGTACCTAATATTATAACGTGGCACCTAATATTACAACGTGGTACCTAATATTACAACGTGGCACCTAATATTACAACGTGGTACCTAGTACTACAACGTGGTACCTAGTATTACAACGTGGCACCTAATATTACAACGTGGTACCTATTATTACAACGTGGCACCTAATATTACAACGTAGCACCTAATATTACAACGTGGTACCTAATATTACAACGGAGCACCTAATATTACAACGTGGCACCTAATATTACAACGTGGCACCTGATATTACAACGTGGCACCTAATATTACTACGTGGCACCTAATATTATAACGTGGCACCTAATATTACAACGTGGTACCTAATATTACAACGTGGCACCTAATATTACAACGTGGTACCTAGTACTACAACGTGGCACCTAATATTACAACGTGGTACCTAGTATTACAACGTGGTACCTATTATTACAACGTGGCACCTAATATTACAACGTAGCACCTAATATTACAACGTGGTACCTAATATTACAACGGAGCACCTAGTATTACAACGTGGCACCTAATATTACAACGTGGCACCTAATATTACAACGTGGCACCTGATATTACAACGTGGCACCTAATATTACTACGTGGCACCTAATATTACAACGTGGTACCTAATATTACAACGTGGCACCTAATATTACACCGTGGCACCTAATATTACAATGTGGCATCTAATATTACAACGGGGCACATAAAATTACAACGTGATGCATAATATTACAACGTGGCACCTAATATTACAACGTGGCACCTAATATTACAATGTGTCACCTAATATTACAACGTGGCACCTAATATTACAACGTGGCACCTAATATTACAACGTGGTACCTAATATTACAATGTTTCACATTACATCAAAACGTGGTACCTAATATTACAACGTGGTCCCTAATATTACAACGTGGCACCTAATATTTCAACGTGATACCTAATATTACAACGCGGCACCTAATATTTCAACGTGATACCTAATATTACAACGCGGCATTTAATATTACAACATGGTACATTGTACCTTAATATTACCGTTAATTTTCTAATACCCTTAAAATAATATCAAAACCTCACACATGCAGCAGACTTGAAAACTTTCCTTACACAGGGGAACACGAATATTACGAATAAATATTACACGCAAATTATACCCATGAATATTACACACAAACATTACGTACAAAAATATTGCTCCTCAGTACAGTACGGATTTTCATAGAGGTCGCTCATTTATTTAAACAAAAGACAAACAGACAGAACACACACAGTTTTTGCCCGTGTGTTGGTTGCGTGTACGGGTATTTTGTGTGCGTATATTTTGTGTACGTGTATTTGGTGTACGTGTATTTTGTGTGCGTGTATTTTGTGAACGTGTATTTAGTGTACGTGTATTTGGTGTACGTGTATTTTGTGTGCGTGTATTTTTTGTACGTGTATTTAGTGTACGTGTATTTGGTGTACGTGCATTCACATGTCCAAGTGTAAACACGTACTTCCGTACCGGCAGAAAATGCATACACTCACGTAACACGCGCACTCAGCTCAACACACATGTACGTACTACAGATGAACTCATAAATTTCTGCAAAACACCACAAACACCCTACACACATTCAACTAACCCTACACATACACGAGCTCACCTACAACACACACTACGCACAACACACACTCAACTAACACCTTCAACACACAGTACCTGCACAATACCCTCTGCTCTCGAGCACTACGCGCAACACGCACGTATGTGCACACTACACACAGCACACACTATGTACATATGACAAAAGCACGCAAGAGCACACACACACACTACACAAAGCACACGCACACTACACACAACATATACAACACATGCACTCACCGAACACCTACACACACAGCATTTACAACACAACGTACACACGCAACCATTACGCCCAACATATACTCTCACACACCTACACACACAGCATACACAACACACACACACAGCCATTACGCACACATTAGCGTAAACACGCGTACACACCCACAGCACACACAATACACACACAGCATACACAACACACACACACAGCCATTACGCACACATTAGCGTAAACACACCTACACACACACTACACACCTACACACACAGCATATACAACACACACACAGCCATTACGCACATCACACACGCACAGCATATACAACACACACACACAGCCATTACGCACACATTAGCGTAAACACACCTACACACCCACTACGCACCTACACACACAGCACACACAACACACACACAGCCATTACGCACATCACACACGCACAGCATATACAACACACACACACAGCCATTACGCACACATTAGCGTAAACACACCTACACACCCACTACGCACCTACACACACAGCACACACAACACACACACAGCCATTACGCACATCACACACGCACAGCATATACAACACACACACACAGCCATTACGCACACATTAGCGTAAACACACCTACACACCCACTACGCACCTACACACACAGCACACACAACACACACACAGCCATTACGCACATCACACACGCACAGCATATACAACACACACACACAGCCATTACGCACACATTAGCGTAAACACACCTACACACCCACTACGCACCTACACACACAGCACACACAACACACACACAGCCATTACGCACATCACACACGCACAGCATATACAACACACACACACAGCCATTACGCTCACATTAGCGTAAACACACCTACACACCCACTACACACCTACACACACAGCACACACAACACACACACAGCTATTACGCACATCACACACGCACAGCATATACAACACACACACACAGCCATTACGCACACATTAGCGTAAACACACCTACACACCCACTACACACCTACACACACAGCACACACAACACACACACAGTCATTACGCACATCACACACGCACAGCATACACAACACACACACACAGCCATTACGCACACATTAGCGTAAACACACCTACACACCCACTACACACCTACACACACAGCACACACAACACACACACAGCCATTACGCACATCACACACGCACAGCATACACAACACACACACACAGCCATTACGCACACATTAGCGTAAACACACCTACACACCCACTACACACCTACACACACAGCACACACAACACACACACAGCCATTACGCACATCACACACGCACAGCATATACAACACACACACACAGCCATTACGCACACATTAGCGTAAACACACCTACACACCCACTACACACCTACACACACAGCACACACAACACACACACAGCCATTACGCACATCACACACGCACAGCATACACAACACACACACACAGCCATTACGCACACATTAGCGTAAACACACCTACACACCCACTACACACCTACACACACAGCACACACAACACACACACAGCCATTACGCACATCACACACGCACAGCATACACAACACACACACACAGCCATTACGCACACATTAACGTAAACACGCACGGCAATAGAGCGCCGCCGCAGCGCCGTCGTGTCGCGAGGCGCGCGCTGATTGGCTGATGTAATGCGGGTGTCGCGGCGACTTAGCGCCGCTCCAAAGATTACATTTTACGATGATATTCTGAGGTCATTTTAATATCGAGCACTACACGTCAATGAACAAATAACCATCGGCATTAAAGCGATCTGGAAAATATCGGGGGGTGAGGGGGTGAGGGGGTGAGGGTATGTCATGAGAAGGGGAAATGTCGTTTATCTCTTCTTGTGTTGTGAGGATGAGAGGGGAGGGTAGTAGGGGACAGAAAAAGAGGGGATGTGTGTAATGCTCGGCGTGTTAAGTGTGTTGTAGGTCATGTTGTATTTGTTGATGTGCCTTCCACACTTTTATGAGCGACTTCTATTTCCTTGAGGGATGAACAGGGGTGGTAGGGGAGAAAGGGGGCGTAGGGGGAGGGAGTGGGGGTCGTAGGGAGGTTAGGGGACGTAGGGGAAGGGAAGGTACTTAGGGTAAAGGGGGGTTTGGAGGGGAGAGGGCGTAGGGGAAGGGAGGGTTCGTAGGGTAGGGGGGCTTCGAGGGGAGGGGGCGTAGGGAAGCGTAGGGAAGAGAGGGGACATAGAGGGAAGCACGTAAATAGTCTTACAAAAAGGGAGTAGTCCCCCGAGTGTCTACCCTCGTCAGCATACATTCACAAAGTATGAATTTTTGACGTATAACTTCAGAAATCCGTTGTGGGTTTACGCACCATCGCAAACAGCGCGATGTGTACATTTCCTTGGCATTTTCAAGGCTGGTGTACCGTGCAGCCGACTGAGTTTATTTTCAAGATAAAATGTTTGTTATTCTTGCTTACCCTAGAGTGGCCTGTAAATGTCCACTTTACCGCAGCAGCCTGCGGTAAATGCGCTGCGTGAAATGGTGCAGATTAGCGCAGCCACACGGCAGCCTCAGCCACCATCTAAGATGCTGCCGTAACCTGCCCTAACTTCTGTGTTACTGCCCTGAACTGCGGCCTTTCTACGCTGAATCCCTAGCTCACTACGGCGGACTGCCTTGAACTGCAGCCTTACTGCACTGAATTCGTAGCTCACTGCGGCGAACTGCCCTGAACTGCGGCCTTACTGCACTGAATCCCTAGCTCACTGCGGTGAACTGCCCTGAATTGCAGCCTTACTGCGATGAATCCCTAGCTCACTGCGGTGGACTGCCCTGAACTGCGGCCTTACTGTAGTGAACTGCCCTGAACTGCAGCCTTACTGCGCTGAATCCCTAGCTCACTGCGGCAAACTGCCATGAACTGCGGCCTTACTGCGCTGAATCCCTAGCTCACTGCGGTGGACTGCCCTGAACTGCGGCCTTACTGTAGTGAACTGCCCTGAACTGCAGCCTTACTGCGCTGAATCCCTAGCTCACTGCGGCGAACTGCCCTGAACTGCGGCCTTACTGCGCTGAATTCCTAACTCACTGCGGCGAACTGCCCTGAATTTCCATGAATTACAAGCCTTACTGCGCTGAGCTGCGCTGAATTAAAATAATAACGATAGTTTTACAATAATGACAATTGTACACTAACCACAGTAGTTATACAGTAATAACGACAGTCGCACAATAATCACGACAGCTGCACAATAATCACGACAGCTGCACAATAATCACGACAGTCGCACAATAATCACAACAGTCGCACAATAATCACAACAGTCGCACAATAATCACGACAGTCGCACAATAATCACGACAGCTGCACAATAATCACGACAGCTGCACAATAATCACGACAGACACAATAATCACGACAGCTGCACAATAATCACAACAGCTGCACAATAATCACGACAGTCGCACAATAATCACGACAGTTGCATTGGAGCGCCGTTAATCACCGAAATAATGACAGGTCCCCTCAGTGTTGCCCTCTTTCTCCCCTCATCCTCATCTAATTTGTTTGCAACCCTCTCATCGACTCCCCTCGAGCTCATCAAGGCTTTTTACAGTTATCTCCCTCCCTTCCATCTACTTACTTTATTCTCCTCATTAATTTGGAAGCTGCTTCGCTTATTTTCTCCTTGTTTACCCTCATTATTCCCCTCGTCAACCGGACGCGACGCAACCTGTCTTAACCGTACCTGCATTTGTCCCTGTAATTTTGGAGTCCCTCTAATGTGGGGGTCTGCGTCGGGCCATTTGTGGCGGTGTTGCGATTTGTTGCGGTGTTGTGGTTGGTTTTTGGGACCGTGCTGGTGTGTTTACGATTTGTTACGTGCTGGGGTTGGTGTTCGTTCTTCGTAAATGAAAATGTACTGGTGTGCTTGCGGCTTGTTGCGACGTGATGAATAGAAGCCACAAATTATTCCGCGTAAATTGTTTAACTTTCGAAAATTAATAATTTCGCGTAAATAATTTCGTTTGGGTACCCCACACACACACACAACCGTCAGCCTGATCCCCTTAGAATATCATTCCTTATGCAGTGAAGAAATTAGCTATAATGCACCTGCTTTGAATATATACATCTTAACTTGAACACCTATTCAACTACGTCTCTTTCCATGCTGGATGATTAACGACGAGGTATTGTTCTATTTACGACGTGTCACTGTTCTATTTACGACGGGTTACTGTTTTATTTACGACAAGTTACTCTTTTTTTCAATTTACGATCTGTTACTCTTTTATAAACGACGAGCTGCTCTTTTATTTCTGACGTATTACTATACTTACTTTTTCCCTTTACTTCACTACTTTTACTTTACTTCACTACTTTTACTTTACTTTACTTTTCCTTTTTTATTTCGCTTTTACTGTTTTAACGGCCGTAAAATAGTGTTGTTGGATCAGTTCCGGTTGCATTCCGACGCATTACGTGCACATCCCTAGATGCTTTCAACGACAACTGAGTCGTTGAGAATTGCGTAGAGACGCAGAGTAATTATTTAGTGATCGATAAATAATTACGGCGGTGACAAATAATAACTCTAATGACAAATAATTACAGCAATTATAAATATTTACTGTAACGACAAATGTTTACTCTAATAACAAATAAATAAGGCGATGATGAATAAATAAGGTAGCGACAAATAAATTGAGTAATGACTAATAAAAACTGTAATGACAAATCTGTATGTTTGTTTCTTTGGCCTTACCCCACTACAGCTGACCAAACTAACATGAGTTGCATAATACACAGAGTAATTGATTTAAACAATTATGCTAAGAAGTTGTGGTATGAATAATTACATCACACCGCGGCACAATTGACTGAAATTGAACTCAGAACTAAATTGAAAATCCCGAGAATTCTTTCTTGTTGCTCACACGTTCCTAAGCGTCAGACACGTTTCCAACAATTTGTTAACACGTTACTAACACGTAGCTAACACGTTGTTAACACGTTAATAACACGTAGCTAACACGTTGTTAACACGGTACCAACATGTTACTAACACGTTGCTAAGATGTTGCTAAGACGTAGCTAACACGTTGTTAAGACGTTAACACGTTGCTAACACGTTGTTAACACGTTGTTAACACGTTGCTAACACGTTGTTAACACGTTGTTAACACGTTGTTAACACGTTGTTAACACGTTTCGAAAACGTTACTAACACGTTGCTGACGTGTTGCTAACACGTCACTAACAAGTCGTTAACGCCTCACCAACCTTAACGTCTCACCAATCATTAACTCGTCACTAACGCGTCGTTTTACGCC
Organism: Morinoia aosen; assembly: GCA_030386875.1. Taxonomy (NCBI): domain Eukaryota; kingdom Metazoa; phylum Arthropoda; class Malacostraca; order Amphipoda; family Talitridae; genus Morinoia; species Morinoia aosen. Next base: position 13,552,413 of record CM059578.1, read on the forward strand.
GTTAACGAGTCACCATCACGTCACTTTCACGTCACTGTCATGCACTTAACACACAGTTTACTTGTTACTAACACGCTACTAACATGTCTCAGACACGTTGCCTACACGCCGTTAACGCGTCACCAACACGTCACTAACGCGTCAAAACCATGTCGCTAGCACAGAGCAATCACTATAGGTTCCCATGTAGCGAACGCGTACTTTTAGCAGGAACATTTATGCTAAATATTAACGACGGAATATTAATGGAATATTAATCCATCATAATGAATTATAATGGATTTGAATGTCTTTAAGAACTGGATATTCATGAGTCAACGATCTAACTGTAACTATCGTACGTGAGTGAAGAAGAGCAATCATTCCTTTGCCCCAAATGGTGTCGGCAGTGAAGGATTTTGATTACAAATTGTCGTACATTTCCATAATTTTTTAACTTAACCAAAACGAATTCACAACACCATGATGCATTTTTCTTGATATTCTAATAAGCAAACGTGATACCCGGAGTTTTTTATTATTGTTATTTTTTATTTCTTATTGAAATCACAGGAAAGAATCACAGATGAGGCCAAATCTAAAGAACAGTTATTAAACGTTTATTAAGACAACGTCGAAATTGCAAAATACTTCGCGCTTTTTCATTAAAAAATGGCAGCTAAGACCTCAGCTGAAGCCTGCTCCATTTCCAGATCTAAATTCTTGCAATAAAATTTGGTGAAGTGAAACGCATTCTTTGTTAGTTAATTAAGATAGCCAATAGTTAGTTAATTAAGATAGCCAACAGTTAGTTAATTAAGATAGCCAATAGTAAGTTAATTAAGATAGCCAATAGTTAGTTAATTAAGATAGCCAATAGTTAGTTAATTAAGATAGCCAATAGTTAGTTAATTAAGATAGCCAATAGTTAGTTAATTAAGATAGCCAATAAGTAGTTAATTAAGATAGCCAATAGTTAGTTAATTAAGATAGCCAATAGTTAGTTAATTAAGATAGCCAATAGTTAGTTAATTAAGATAGCCAATGGTTAGTTAATTAAGATAGCCAATAATTAGTTAATTAAGATAGCCAATAGTTAGTTAATTAAGATAGCCAATAGTTAGTTAATTAAGATAGCCAATAGTTAGTTAATTAAGATAGCCAATAGTTAGTTAATTAAGATAGCCAATAGTTAGTTAATTAAGATAGCCAATAGTTAGTTAATTAAGATAGCCAATAGTTAGTTAATTAAGATAGCCAATAGTTAGTTAATTAAGATAGCCAATAGTTAGTTACTTAAGATAGCCAATAGTTAGTTACTTAAGATAGCCAATAGTTAGTTAATTAAGATAGCCAATAGTTAGTTAATTAAGATAGCCAATAGTTAGTTAGTTAAGATAGCCAATAGTTAGTTAGTTAAGAGAGCCAATAGTTAGTTAATTAAGATAGCCAATAGTTAGTTAATTAAGATAGCCAATAGTTAGTTAATTAAGATAGCCAATAGTTAGTTAATTAAGATAGCCAATAGTTGGTTAATTAAGATAGCCAATAGTTAGTTAATTAAGATAGCCAATAGTTAGTTAATTAAGATAGCCAATAGTTAGTTAATTAAGATAGCCAATAGTTAGTTAATTAAGATAGCCAATAGTTAGTTAATTAAGATAGCCAATAGTTAGTTAATTAAGATAGCCAATAGTTAGTTAATTAAGATAGCCAATAGTTAGTTAATTAAGATAGCCAATAGTTAGTAGTTAAGATAGCCAATAGTTAGTTAGTTAGGATAGCCAATAGTTAGTTAATTAAGATAGCCAATAGTTAGTTAATTAAGATAGCCAATAGTTAGTTAATTAAGATAGCCAATAGTTAGTTAATAAAGATAGCCAATAGTTAGTTAATTAAGATAGCCAATAGTTAGTTATTTAAGATAGCCAATAGTTAGTTAATTAGGATAGCCAATAGTTAGTTAATTAAGATAGCCAATAGTTAGTTAATTAAGATAGCCAATAGTTAGTTAATTAAGATAGCCAATAGTTAGTTAATTAAAATAGCCAATAGTTAGTTAATTAAGATAGCCAATAGTTAGTTAATTAAGATAGCCAATAGTTAGTTAATTAAGATAGCCAATAGTTAGTTAATTAAGATAGCCAATAGTTAGTTAATTAAGATAGCCAATAGTTAGTTAATTAAGATAGCCAATAGTTAGTTAATTGAGATAGCCAATAGTTAGTTAATTAGGATAGCCAATAGTTAGTTAATTAAGATAGCCAATAGTTAGTTAATTAAGATAGCCAATAGTTAGTTAATTAAGATAGCCAATAGTTAGTTAGTTAAGATAGCCAATAGTTAGTTAATTAGGATAGCCAATAGTTAGTTAATTAAGATAGCCAATAGTTAGTTAATTAAGATAGCCAATAGTTAGTTAATTAAGATAGCCAATAGTTAATTAGGATAGCCAATAGTTAGTTAATGAAGATAGCCAATAGTTAGTTAATTAAGATAGCCAATAGTTAGTTTATTAAGATAGCCAATAGTTAGTTAATTAAGATAGCCAATAGTTAGTTAATTAAGATAGCCAATAGTTAGTTAATTAAGATAGCCAATAGTTAGTTAATTAAGATAGCCAATAGTTAGTTAATTAAGATAGCCAATAGTTAGTTAGTTAGTTAAGATAGCCAATAGTTAGTTAGTCAAGATAGCCAATAGTTAGTTAATTAAGATAGCCAATAGTTAGTTAATTAAGATAGCCAAAAGTTAGTTAATTAAGATAGCCAATAGTTAGTTACTTAAGATAGCCAATAGTTAGTTAATTAAGATAGCCAATAGTTAGTTAATTAAGATAGCCAATAGTTAGTTAATTAAGATAGCCAATAGTTAGTTAATTAAGATAGCCAATAGTTAGTTAATGAAGATAGCCAATAGTTAGTTAATTAAGATTGCCAATAGTTAGTTAATTAAGATAGCCAATAGTTAGTTAATTAAGATAGCCAATAGTTAGTTAATTAAGATAGCCAATAGTTAGTTAATTAAGATAGCCAATAGTTAGTTAATTAAGATAGCCAATAGTTAGTTAATAAAGATAGCTAATAGTTAGTTATTTAAGATAGCCAATAGTTAGTTAATTAAGATAGCCAATAGTTAGTTAGTTAAGATAGCCAATAGTTAGTTAGTTAAGATAGCCAATAGTTAGTTAATTAAGATAGCCAATAGTTAGTTAATTAAGATAGCCAATAGTTAGTTAATTAAGATAGCCAATAGTTAGTTAATTAAGATAGCCAATAGTTAGTTAATTAAGATAGCCAATAGTTAGTTAATTAAGATAGCCAATAGTTAGTTAATTAAGATAGCCAATAGTTAGTTAATTAAGATAGCCAATAGTTAGTTAATTCAGATAGCCAATAGTTAGTTAATTAAGATAGCCAATAGTTAGTTAATTAAGATAGCCAATAGTTAGTTAATTAAGACAGCCAATAGTTAGTTAGTTAAGATAGCCAATAATTAGTTAGTTAAGATAGCCAATAGTTAGTTAATTAAGATAGCCAATAGTTAGTTAATTAAGATAGTCAATAGTTTGTTATTTAAGATAGCCAATAGTTAGTTAATTAAGATAGCCAATAGTTAGTTAATGAAGATAGCCAATAGTTAGTTAATTAAGATAGCCAATAGTTAGTTAATTAGGATAGCCAATAGTTAGTTAATTAAGATAGCCAATAGTTAGTTAATTAAGATAGCCAATAGTTAGTTAGTTAAGATAGCCAATAGTTAGTTAATTAAGATAGCCAATAGTTAGTTAATTAAGATAGCCAATAGTTAGTTAGTTAAGATAGCCAATAGTTAGTTAGTTAAGATAGCCAATAGTTAGTTAATTAAGATAGCCAATAGTTAGTTAATTAAGATAGCCAATAGTTAGTTAGTTAAGATAGCCAATAGTTAGTTAGTTAAGATAGCCAATAGTTAGTTAATTAAGATAGCCAATAGTTAGTTAATTAAGATAGCCAATAGTTAGTTAATTAAGATAGCCAATAGTTAGTTAGGTAAGATAGCCAATAGTTAGTTAGTTAAGATAGCCAATAGTTAGTTAATTAAGATAGCCAATAGTTAGTTAATTAAGATAGCCAATAGTTAGTTAATTAAGATAGCCAATAGTTAGTTAATTAAGATAGCCAATAGTTAGTTAGTTAAGATAGCCAATAGTTAGTTAATTAAGATAGCCAATAGTTAGTTAGTTAAGATAGCCAATAGTTAGTTAGTTAAGATAGCCAATAGTTAGTTAATTAAGATAGCCAATAGTTAGTTAATTAAGATAGCCAATAGTTAGTTAATTAAGATAGCCAATAGTTAGTTAGTTAAGATAGCCAATAGTTAGTTAATTAAGATAGCCAATAGTTAGTTAATTAAGATAGCCAATAGTTAGTTAATTAAGATAGCCAATAGTTAGTTATTAAAGATAGCTAATAGTTAGTTATTTAAGATAGCCAATAGTTAGTTAATTAAGATAGCCAATAGTTAGTTAGTTAAGATAGCCAATAGTTAGTTAGTTAAGATAGCCAATAGTTAGTTAATTAAGATAGCCAATAGTTAGTTAATTAAGATAGCCAATAGTTAGTTGATTAAGATAGCCAATAGTTAGTTAATTAAGATAGCCAATAGTTAGTTAATTAAGATAGCCAATAGTTAGTTAATTAAGATGGCCAATAGTTAGTTAATTAAGATAGCCAATAGTTAGTTAATTAAGATAGCCAATAGTTAGTTAATTCAGATAGCCAATAGTTAGTTAATTAAGATAGCCAATAGTTAGTTAATTAAGATAGCCAATAGTTAGTTAATTAAGACAGCCAATAGTTAGTTAGTTAAGATAGCCAATAGTTAGTTAGTTAAGATAGCCAATAGTTAGTTAATTAAGATAGCCAATAGTTAGTTAATTAAGATAGTCAATAGTTTGTTATTTAAGATAGCCAATAGTTAGTTAATTAAGATAGCCAATAGTTAGTTAATGAAGATAGCCAATAGTTAGTTAATTAAGATAGCCAATAGTTAGTTAATTAGGATAGCCAATAGTTAGTTAATTAAGATAGCCAATAGTTAGTTAATTAAGATAGCCAATAGTTAGTTAGTTAAGATAGCCAATAGTTAGTTAATTAAGATAGCCAATAGTTAGTTAATTAAGATAGCCAATAGTTAGTTAGTTAAGATAGCCAATAGTTAGTTAGTTAAGATAGCCAATAGTTAGTTAATTAAGATAGCCAATAGTTAGTTAATTAAGATAGCCAATAGTTAGTTAGTTAAGATAGCCAATAGTTAGTTAGTTAAGATAGCCAATAGTTAGTTAATTAAGATAGCCAATAGTTAGTTAATTAAGATAGCCAATAGTTAGTTAATTAAGATAGCCAATAGTTAGTTAGTTAAGATAGCCAATAGTTAGTTAGTTAAGATAGCCAATAGTTAGTTAATTAAGATAGCCAATAGTTAGTTAATTAAGATAGCCAATAGTTAGTTAATTAAGATAGCCAATAGTTAGTTAATTAAGATAGCCAATAGTTAGTTAGTTAAGATAGCCAATAGTTAGTTAATTAAGATAGCCAATAGTTAGTTAGTTAAGATAGCCAATAGTTAGTTAGTTCAGATAGCCAATAGTTAGTTAATTAAGATAGCCAATAGTTAGTTAATTAAGATAGCCAATAGTTAGTTAATTAAGATAGCCAATAGTTAGTTAGTTAAGATAGCCAATAGTTAGTTAATTAAGATAGCCAATAGTTAGTTAGTTAAGATAGCCAATAGTTAGTTAATTAAGATAGCCAATAGTTAGTTAATTAAGATAGCCAATAGTTAGTTAGTTAAGATAGCCAATAGTTAGTTAGTTAAGATAGCCAATAGTTAGTTAATTAAGATAGCCAATAGTTAGTTAATTAAGATAGCCAATAGTTAGTTAATTAAGATAGCCAATAGTTAGTTAATTAAGATAGCCAATAGTTAGTTAATTAAGATAGCCAATAGTTAGTTAATTAAGATAGCCAATAGTTAGTTAATTAAGATAGCCAATAGTTAGTTAATTAAGATAGCCAATAGTTAGTTAGTTAAGATAGCCAATAGTTAGTTAATTAAGATAGCCAATAGTTTGTTAATTAAGATAGCCAATAGTTAGTTAGTTAAGATAGCCAATAGTTAGTTAGTTAAGATAGCCAATAGTTAGTTAGTAAAGATAGCCAATAGTTAGTTAGTTAAGATAGCCAATAGTTAGTTAGTTAAGATAGCCAATAGTTAGTTGATTAAGATAGCCAATAGTTAGTTAATTAAGATAGCCAATAGTTAGTTAATTAAGATAGCCAATAGTTAGTTAATTAAGATAGCCAATAGTTAGTTAATTAAGATAGCCAATAGTTAGTTAATTAAGATAGCCAATAGTTAGTTAATTAAGATAGCCAATAGTTAGTTAATTAAGATAGCCAATAGTTAGTTAATTAAGATAGCCAATAGTTAGTTAGTTAAGATAGCCAATAGTTAGTTAATTAAGATAGCCAATAGTTAGTTAATTAAGATAGCCAATAGTTAGTTAGTTAAGATAGCCAATAGTTAGTTAATTAAGATAGCCAATAGTTAGTTAATTAAGATAGCCAATAGTTAGTTAATTACGATAGCCAATAGTTAGTTACTTAAGATAGCCAATAGTTAGTTAGTTAAGAGTTAACGATTTTTTCCACATAAATTCTTTGTTATATGTTTTAAAGTAATAAAAGTTTGCTTGAATCTCAACTTAATCAAAAACTTATAAACGATGGAATTTTTAAGACAATTAATCATACATACTGAGGAAATGTTTCGAAGTGAAGTGTTTTCACTGAAAACGTTCACTGATTCTCAGTGAACACAGTTTTCAAAAAAAATTTACATAGTTTTGCACAGACAGAATTACTTTGTCTTTTTTATTTTATGTGATTAATCTCTTCTTAGTGTAAATGATTAAAAATTTCTTATTAGATATGATTATTCTTTTCTTATTATACGTGATTAATCCTTGCTTATTATTAATGATTAACATTTTCTTATTATCTATGTTTAACATTTTCTTATTATACATGATTAATCCTTGCTTATTATTAATGATTAATATTTTCGTATTATGTATGTATAACATTTTCTTATTACATATGATTAATCTTTTTTAATTTTACATAATTAATCATTGCTTATTATTTATGATTAACATTTTCTTATAATACATGATTAGTTTCCATGCGAATTCTCTCCATTTTCAGGGAAAAGCTGTGATGATTTCCAAAAGCTTTTCACAATAACAGCGAAACTAACTACAAACCCATAAACTTTAAATTAATAACGACAGATTGGCTCCACTCACTTGGTAAGTGTGGACACTGCGTGATAAAATAAAGACTTTGCTTTACATTCCTAACTTCCATTACATTTTTATTAACCTCTCGATTTGATTTAACAGAATATCTCATCATGTTCTATAATAACCTAAATGAATTCGTGTCAACAACATACAATTCCAACTCCCAACATTTATTTAGCATATTAACACCTACTCATGTTCTTTTACTGAATGAATTATAATGAATTAACATATTATTAAAATTTTTTGAAGATTTTTTCGAATGTCTAAAAGAATTCTATGCTATCAGGCATTTCCATCTTCCAACATTTAATAAACATATTAACACCGACTAATATCTTAATACTGAATGAATTAAAACTAATTATTTTGAATTGTTGTGTTACACTAATTTTCTAGAGATTATACTGACTGTTCGAATGAACTTTTAATACTAACATGTATTTTTTTCTTTTTATTCAACATCACAGCATCTATTGATGTTCTTAGAAATCGTAACACCTGCAGCCATTTTCTTTGCTTAATTATTGAGAAAAACTACATTCACGACAATTTCTTTGATTAATTATTGAGAAAAACTACATTTACGACAATTTCTTTGATAAATATTGAGAAAATACAAAAAACATTATTTCAGAATTTTTCTCTTATTTATTCTTGAAAACATAAAACCTGCATTCCTGAGATTTTCTTTTATTAATTATTACAAAAAAAACGCATTGACGACATTCTCTCGTTAATAACTGAAAACACAAGAAAACCTGCATTTTATTTCATATATGACGGAAGAAATAAAATCCTCGTATTAGTTGTAATTACGTGTTCTACAGTAATTAGAAAACAATAAGACTGCAGTATGCGGGCGTTCCTTGCCGAACACGTCATTAACATGTCGCTAGCGCGCCGTGAATGCCATTTACGCGTCATCAACGCGTCGCGTACACGTCACTAACACGACGTTAACGCACTACTGACGTGTTGATATCGTGTTTATGACACGCTTGTGATGCGTTAACGACGTGTAACCAACTTGTTAGCCTCTTACGTTGATAGGCAAGCAAACAGGCAAACAGGCAAGCAAGAAAGCTGGCAAGCAAGCAGGCAAGCAAGCAGGCAAGCAAGCAGGCAAGCAAGCAAACAGGCAAACAGGCAAGCAAGCAAGCAGGCAAGCAAGCAGGCAAGCAAGCAAGCAGGCAAGCAAGCAGGCAAGCAAGCAGGCAGGCAAGCAAGCAAGCAGGCAAGCAAGCAGGCAAGCAAGCAGGCAAGCAAGCAAGCAGGGAAGCAAGCAAACAGGGAAGCAAGCAAGCAGGCAAGCAAGCAGGCAAGCAAGCAAGCGGGCAAGCAAGCAGGCAAGCAAGCAGGCAGGCAGGCAAGCAAGCAGGCAGGCAGGCAAGCAAGCAGGCAGGCAAGCAAGCAGGCAAGCAAGCAGGCAAGCAAGCAACAGGCAAGCAAGCAGGCAAACAAGCAAGCAGGCAGGCAAGCAAGCAGGCAAGCAAGCAGGCAAGCAAGCAGGCAGGCAAGCAAGCAGGCAAGCGAGTAGGCAAGCAAGCAAGCAGGCAAGCAAGCAGGCAAGCAAGCAGGCAGGCAAGCAAGTAGGCAAGCAAGCAGGCGAGCAAGCAAGCAGGCAAGCAAGCAGGCAAGCAAGCAGGCAGGCAAGCAAGCAGGCAAGCAAGCAGGCAAGCAAGCAGGCAAGCAAGCAAGCAGGCAAGCAAGCAGGCAGGCAAGCAAGCAGGCAAGCAAGCAGGCAGGCAAGCAAGCAAGCAGGCAAGCAAGCAGGCAAGCAAGCAGGCAGGCAGGCAGGCAAGCAAGCAGGCAAGCAAGCAGGCAGGCAGGCAGGCAGGCAGGCAAGCAAGCAGGCAAGCAAGCAGGCAGGCAGGCAGGCAAGCAAGCAGGCAAGCAAGCAGGCAGGCAAGCAAGCAAGCAATCAGGCAAGCAAGCACGCAGGCAAGCAAGCAAGCAGGCAAGCAAGCAGGCAGGCAGGCAGGCAGGCAGGCAGGCAGGAAGGCAGGCAGGCAAGCAAGCAAGCAGGCAAGCAAGCAAGCAGGCAGGCAGGCAAGCAAGCAGGCAAGCGAGCAGGCAGGCAAGCAAGCAGGCAGGCAGGCAGGCAGGCAAGCCAGCAGGCAAGCAAGCAGGCAAGCAAGCAGGCAAGCAAGCAGGCAAGCAAGCAGGCAGGCAGGCCGGCCGGCAAGCAAGCAGGCAAGCAAGCAGGCAAGCAAGCAAGCAGGCAAGCAAGCAGGCAGGCAAGCAAGCAGGCAAGCAAGCAGGCAAGCAAGCAGGCAGGCAAGCAAGCAGGCAAGCAAGCAGGCAGGCAGGCAGGCAGGCAGGCAAGCACCGATCGCTGCACCCTCACCCCAACAAATATCTAACGCTGGCGCTCACAACAGTCTATGAACCCTTCGTGCCGGCACATTTACGGCTCTTTTGCGACATGTGACGACGCTCCAGAAATGCAACAGAACTTATGCATCAGCTGATTAGTGCAACCCTCATTGGGCGCTGACATCGTCAGCACGGGCGTCAGCGGGGCGCCAGCACCGCTCGACAGCACGACTGACAGCACGGCTAACGGTACGGCTGACAGCACGGCTGACGGCACGGCTGACGGCACGGCTGACAGCTCGACTGACAGCACGGCAGATGGCACGGCTGACAGCACGGCTGACGGCACGGCTGACAGCTCGACTAAGAGCACTTCAGATGGCACGGCTGACACCACGGCTGACGGCACGGCTGACAGCTCGACTGACAGCACGGCAGATGGCACGGCTGACGGCACGGCTGACAGCTCGACTGACAGCACGGCAGATGGCACGGCTGACGGCTCGACTGACAGCACGGCTGACAGCACGACTGACAGCACGGCTGACGCTGGGAACGCAACATCCGCTTCAAGACGCTCCAGCTCAGCATTTTCTGCTCGCTGAATTTCTTGCCGATTGCGCGCTGAAATGTTTCTATTATTGCGTCCTTAGAGACCATTGCGCCGCCGCACGCGCCATAATTGCTCCAAAATTGCCCCGTGATGACCGCAAATGATGACCAAATGCTCCTGAGTTCGTTTTGCAGCGCTTATGTTGTTATGCAACGCGTGGTGTTGGTTTTACCCGCGGGTGGGGGGTTGGGTGTTGTTGGTGTTTGATCTAATTTATCTCTATACCGTGTGTTAATGTTGGTGTACACACCCTGACACACCCCACGCACCCCACACACCCCACACACCCCACACACCCCACACACCACACACACCACACACACCACACACACCCCATACACCCCACACACTCAACACACCCAACACACCCCACACACCCCACACACCACACACACCCCACACACCCCCCACACCACACATACCACACACACCCCACACACTCAACACACCCAACACACCCCACACACCCCACACACCACACACACCCCAAACACCCCACACACCCCACTCACCACACACACCACACACACCCCACACACCCCCCACACCACACACACCACACACACCCCACACACCCCACACACCCAACACACCCAACACACCCCACACACCCCACACACCCCACACACCCCACACACCCAACACACCCCACACACCCAACACACCCCACACACCACACACACCCCACAAACCCCACACACCCCACACACCCCACACACCCCACACACCCCACACACCCCACACACCCCACACACCCCCACACACCCCACACACCCCACACACCCCACACACACCCCACACACCCCACACACACCCCACACACCCCACACACCCCCACACACCAAGAAGCAACCCCCCGAGAGCTACAGACGGAGAGAAACAATCCATCAAGTGTCCGCACTTTGCTGATCAACTGTGTGGTGTGTGCATCCCGGGGTGTTTTTTGGGGTGTTGGGGGGGTTGGGGTGCGCGTGGTGGGGTTGTGTTGTGGGTTGTGTTTGGGTGGTTGTAGGGCTGTGTGGTTGGGAAGGTGTGTGGTGGTGGTGAGGTTGTGGTTGTGTGATTGTGAAGGTGTGTGGTGATGGTGGGGTTGTAATTGTGTGGTTGTGGTGTGGGTTGTGTTTGGGTATTTGTAGGGCTCCGTGGTTGTGTAGGGGTGTTGATGATGGGGTTGTTGTTGTGTGGTTGTGTAGTGGTGGTGGGGTTGTTGTTGTGTGGTTGTATGGTGGTGGTGGTGGTGGTTGGGCTGTGTTCTGGGTTGTGTTTTGGGCTTGTGTCGTGATGTGGTTGTGTGTTGTGTTGTGGTTGTGGCGTGATGTGGTCGTGTGTTGTGTTGTGGTTGTGTCGTGATGTGGTTGTAAGTTGTGTGGTGGGTTTGTGTCGTGATGTGGTTGTGAGTTGTGTGGTGGGTTTGTGTCGTGATGTGGTTGTGTGTTGTGTTGTGGCTTTGTCGTGATGTGGTTGTGTGTTGTGTTGTGGTTGTGTGTTGTGTTGTGGTTGTGTGTCGTGATGTGGTTGTGTGTTGTGTTGTGGTTGTGGCGTGATGTGGTCGTGTGTTGTGTTGTGGTTGTGTCGTGATGCGGTTGTGTGTTGTGTTGTGGGTTTGCGTCGTGATGTGGTTGTGTGTTGTGTTGTGGCTTTGTCGTGATGTGGTTGTGTGTTGTGTTGTGGTTGTGTCGTGATGCGGTTGTGTGTTGTGTTGTGGGTTTGCGTCGTGATGTGGTTGTGTGTTGTGTTGTGGCTTTGTCGTGATGTGGTTGTGTGTTGTGTTGTGGTTGTATGTTGTGTTGTGGTTGTGTGTTGTGTTGTGGTTGTGTCGTGATGTGGTTGTAAGTTGTGTGGTGGGTTTGTGTCGTGATGTGGTTGTGTGTTGTGTTGTGGGTTTGCGTCGTGATGTGGTTGTGTGTTGTGTTGTGGTTGTGTGTTGTGTTGTGGTTGTGTCGTGATGTGGTTGTGTGTTGTGTTGTGGTTGTGTGTAGTGTTGTGGTTGTGTGTTGTGTTGTGGGTTTGCGTCGTGATGTGGTTGTGTGTTGTGTTGTGGTTGTGTGTTGTGTTGTGGTTGTGTCGTGATGTGGTTGTGTGTTGTGTTGTGGCTGTGTCGTGATGTGGTTGTGTGTTGAGCTGTGGCTGTGTCGTGATGTGGTTGTGTGTTGTGTTGGGGGTTTGTGTCGTGATGTGGTTGTGTGTTGTGTTGTGGCTGTGTCGTGATGTAGTTGTGTGTTGAGCTGTGGCTGTGTCGTGATGTGGTTGTGTGTTGTGTTGGGGGTTTGTGTCGTGATGTGGTTGTGTGTTGTGTTGTGGTTGTGGCTTGATGTGGTTGTCGTGGTGTGAGGTCGTGTTAGGGTGTGGGTATGGCTGTGTTGTGTACTGTGGCTGTACTGTGGTGCTGTAGGCATGTAAATATAAACAATATGTAGGTAAGCATAAAATATCCTTCATCCTTTAGGAAATTCATCAGTCAATCCCAGAACAATGGAAGTACAGACCAATTTGTTAAATTTACACTAATTCAAAAAAACTCTAAATTCCATCATTCATACTAATTTCCCACGACCCCAATAAATTGCACATTTCCCTTTTATTTCCCACAACCCCATTAAATTCTGCCACAATTCCCTTTAATTTCACGCGACCCCATTATATTCTGCCACAATTCCTTCAATTTCCCACGACCCCATCAAATTCTGCCACAATTCCCTTTAATTTCCCTCGACCCCGTTAAATTCTGCCACAATTCCCTTTAATTTCCCACGACCCCATCAAATTCTGCCACAATTCCCTTTAATTTCCCTCGACCCCGTTAAATTCTGCCACAATTCCCTTTAATTTCCCAGGAGCCCATTAAATTCTGCCACAATTCCCTTTAATTTCCCAGGAGCCCATTAAATTCTGCCACAATTTTCTTTAATTTCCCACGACCCCATTAAATTCTGTCACAATTCCCTTTAATTTCCCAGGAGCCCATTAAATTCTGCCACAATTTTCTTTAATTTCCCACGACCCCGTTAAATTCTGCCACAATTCCCTTTAATTTCCCACGACCCCATTAAATTCTGTCACAATTCCCTTTAATTTCCCAGGAGCCCATTAAATTCTGCCACAATTTTCTTTAATTTCCCTCGACCCCGTTAAATTCTGCCACAATTCCCTTTAATTTCCCACGACCCCATTAAATTCTGTCACAATTCCCTTTAATTTCCCAGGAGCCCATTAAATTCTGCCACAATTTTCTTTAATTTCCCAGGACCCCATTAAATTCTGCCACAATTACCCTCGCCACAAGCGTGTACTAAACATTCAACACACACTCGCAGCTTAAAAACATTGATTTTAGATAAAACAAAACCAAAAGACAAAAAAAGGAACCTAAAATAAAGAAATGTAGGCTACACCAAAACAATACATGAAATCTACGATGTAATAACAAACGAAGGCTTCCCAAAAATACTGAATAAAGACAACGAAATAGTTGTAAACTTAGACTGTGGTAAAATTTATATAAAATACTATGCCAAAATAATGAACGTAAAAGACATAAAAAAACAACAAAGACCACACAAAATAACGAACAAAAACCACACAAAATAACGAACAAAGACCACACAAAATAACAAAGACCACGCAAAATAACAAAGACCACACAAAATACCGAAAATAGACCACACAAAATAACAAAGACTGCAGAAAATAACAAACAAAAACCTCATAAAATAACAAAGATTGCACAAAATAACATAGACTGCAGAAAATAACATACAAAGATCACATACAATAACAAAGACAGCACAAAATAACAAACAAAAACCACACAAAATAACAAAGACTGCAGAAAACAACAAACATAAACCACATAAAATAACAAAGATTGCACAAAATAACATAGACTGCAGAAAATAACATACAAAGATCACATACAATTACAAAGACAGCACAAAATACCAACAAAGACCTCACAAAATAACAAAGACTTCACAAAATAACAAGCAAAGACCACACAATATAACAAAGACTGCAGAAAATAACAAACAAAGACCACATAAAATAACAAAGACTGCACAAAATAACACACAATGGCCACACAAAACAACAAAGTCCACGCAAAATAACAAAGAACACACCAAATAACATTCAAGAACCACGCAAAACAACAAACAAAGACATGTAACAAATACCCCAAAATAAGCGGAAAATAACGGTGAGCGCGAGATGAACCCGTTTTACAGCACCGTTTTACTTTAATTGCCTCCTTGTGCCCGTTTTATATCGAGGATTTGCTGCACGATTTGCTGAACATTAGTCGTGAGCGTCTGTCTCTCGCCTTTCTTCCCTCGCATCGCTTCCCTCGTTTTTCCCTCGTGGCCAAAAGAGGGAAATTCGCACCCGCTAATGCTCCCTCAAACGGCCACTGCTTGTTCTAATTCTTGTAGTGCCAACGGTGGCAAGCTATAGTGGAAACAATGGCAGTCTGTGGTGGCAACAGTGGCAGTCTGTGGTGGCAACAGTGGCAGTCTGTGGTTGCAACAGTGGCAGCCTGAGGTGGCAACAGTGGCAGTCTGTGCTGGCAACAGTGGCAGTCTAAGGTGGCAACAGTGGCAGTCTTTGGGGGCAAAGTGGCAGTCTGTGGTGGAAACAGTGGCAGTCTGTGGTGGCAACAGTGGCAGTCTAAAGTGGCAACAGTGGCAGTCTGTGGTGGCAACAGTGGCAGTCTGTGGTGGCAACAGTGGCAGTCTGTGGTGGCAACAGTGGCAGTCTGTGGTGGAAACAGTGGCAGTCTAAGGTGGCAACAGTGGCAGTCTGTGGTGGCAACAGGGGCAGCCTGAGGTGGCAACAGTGGCAGCCTGAGGTGGCAACAGTAATTATTGCCACGTTATTGTTGCTTCAATAACAGATGCTTTAATCTAAATGATAATCAATACACAATTCATTATTGATCACCAATACTTCATTAGAACATGATGGATACAAGATAAATGATAATTGAATAAATGATCCCTGTATCATGAATGAGTGATGAATAAAAGCTGAATAAGTGATGAATGAACGATGAGCAAATCATAAATGATCGATGAATGAAGATGAATGAATGGTGAATGAGTGAGAAACGAGCGACGAAAGAACGATGAATACATGTTCCTGGATGAGTGAATCTTAGGGTGAATAAAATTTTAAGCGACATAAGCGACACAAAATCCAAGGTAAAGCAAGCTTCAAAATTGAGTTTGAGAAATTGAACGAAGCCAAGATACCGGGCAAATGTTCAGAATACAATGTAGTGTTCAGAGAGAACCCAAAGAAAAAGTATTAAAATGAGATAGAACGCAAAGCGAAAGATTAATAGAAAGAAATTAAAACCATGAAATTGAGAGAGATCACAAATAAGAAGATTAAATTGAGAGAGAACACACAGAAAAAATATTAAATTGAGTTCACAAAGAAAACAAAAAAATAAGCACACAAACACCACACACTGTGGTGTAAAACAGAAAAATTTGAACTCAAACAAAATTACGAGCATTGAATGAGAAATACAAAGGGTATAAAAAATTCTAAATACGAATATGTTGTTCAACACACAACGGACAAATTAAGACACACTGTACAAAAATTACTTGCATTGAGGTAACCCAAAAATGATTAAGAAAACAACAAAGTTTTTGAAGAAATATAGAGTACGCGTGAAGAAGTGCTGTGCGCATGTGAGAAAAACCTCTAATTTAGTGCGAAATTCAATTTAATGAATTTAATACGATAAATACTTTAACAGATTAAACAACGATATTTCATTTTTCAATAAATTTAAACCGCGATGAAATTTTTTCAATTACTTTAACACGAGATTATTTTAATGTTTTCCACAACTTTGATATGATATTTAAATTGATTCACCAAATACAATACGAGAATGTCACATTGCAAAAAAAATCCAGCTCACACAAAACGCTCACCGCGTAGATTAAATCCTTGGATTAACAGAAGCAAACACGACTTTGTGTCTCTCATAACGACTGCCCAGAACTATTCCAAATTTGTGAGATTCTAAGTTTGTGAGATTCCGAGTTTGTGAGATTCCAAGTTGGTGAGATTCCGAGTTTGTGAGATTCCAAGTTGGTGAGATTCCAAGTTTGTGAGATTCCAAGTTTGTGAGATTCTAAGTTTGTGAGATTCCAAGTTTGTGAGATTCCAAGTTTGTGAGATTCCGAGTTTGTGAGATTCCAAGTTGGTGAGATTCCAAGTTTGTGAGATTCCAAGTTTGTGAGATTCTAAGTTTGTGAGATTCCAAGTTTGTGAGATTCTAAGTTTGTGAGATTCCGAGTTTGTGAGATTCCAAGTTGGTGAGATTCCAAGTTTGTGAGATTCCAAGTTTGTGAGATTCCAAGTTTGTGAGATTCTAAGTTTGTGAGATTCCAAGTTTGTGAGATTCCAAGTTTGTGAGATTCTAAGTTTGTGAGATTCTAAGTTTGTGAGATTCCAAGTTTGTGAGATTCCAAGTTTGTGAGATTCTAAGTTTGTGAGATTCCGAGTTTGTGAGATTCCAAGTTTGTGAGATTCCAAGTTTGTGAGATTCTAAGTTTGTGAGATTCCAAGTTTGTGAGATTCCAAGTTGGTGAGATTCCAAGTTTGTGAGATTCCAAGTTTGTGAGATTCCAAGTTTGTGAGATTCTAAGTTTGTGAGATTCCAAGTTTGTGAGATTCCAAGTTTGTGAGATTCTAAGTTTGTGAGATTCCGAGTTTGTGAGATTCCAAGTTTGTGAGATTCCAAGTTTGTGAGATTCCAAGTTTGTGAGATTCTAAGTTTGTGAGATTCCGAGTTTGTGAGATTCCAAGTTTGTGAGATTCCAAGTTTGTGAGATTCCAAGTTGGTGAGATTCCAAGTTTGTGAGATTCCGAGTTTGTGAGATTCCAAGTTTGTGAGATTCTAAGTTTGTGAGATTCCGAGTTTGTGAGATTCCAAGTTTGTGAGATTCCAAGTTTGTGGGATTCCAAGCTTGTGGGACTTCAAGTTTGTGGGATTTCAAGTTTGTGGGATTCCAAGTTTGTGAGATTCCAAGTTTGTGGGATTCCAAGCTTGTGGGACTTCAAGTTTGTGGGATTTCAAGTTTGTGGGATTCCAAGTTTGTGGGATTTCAAGTTTGTGAGATTCCAAGTTTGTGAGATTCCAAGTTTGTGGGATTTCAAGTTTGTGGGATTCCAAGTTTGTGGGATTTCAAGTTTGTGGGATTTCAAGTTTGTGGGATTTCAAGTTTGTGAGATTCCAAGCTTGTGGGACTTCAAGTTTGTGGGATTTCAAGTTTGTGGGATTTCAAGTTTGTGAGATTCCAAGCTTGTGGGACTTCAAGTTTGTGGGATTCCAAGTTTGTGGGATTTCAAGTTTGTGAGATTCCAAGCTTGTGGGACTTCAAGTTTGTGGGATTTCAAGTTTGTGGGATTCCAAGTTTGTGGGATTTCAAGTTTGTGGGATTTCAAGTTTGTGGGATTCCAAGTTTGTGGGATTTCAAGTTTGTGGGATTCCAAGTTTGTGGGATTTCAAGTTTGTGGGATTTCAAGTTTGTGGGATTTCAAGTTTGTGGGATTTCAAGTTTGTGGGATTCCAAGTTTGTGGGATTCCAAGTTTGTGGGATTCCAAGCTTGTGGGACTTCAAGTTTGTGGGATTTCAAGTTTGTGGGATTTCAAGTTTGTGGGATTTCAAGTTTGTGGGATTCCAAGTTTGTGGGATTTCAAGTTTGTGGGATTTCAAGTTTGTGGGATTCCAAGTTTGTGGGATTTCAAGTTTGTGGGATTCCAAGTTTGTGGGACTTCAAGTTTGTGGGATTTCAAGTTCGTGGGATTTCAAGTTTGTGGGATTCCAAGCTTGTGGGACTTCAAGTTTGTGGGATTTCAAGTTTGTGGGATTTCAAGTTTGTGGGATTTCAAGTTTGTGGGATTCCAAGTTTGTGGGATTTCAAGTTTGTGGGATTTCAAGTTTGTGGGATTCCAAGTTTGTGGGATTTCAAGTTTGTGGGATTCCAAGTTTGTGGGATTTCAAGTTTGTGGGATTTCAAGTTTGTGGGATTCCAAGTTTGTGGGATTTCAAGTTTGTGGGATTCCAAGTTTGTGGGATTTCAAGTTTGTGGGATTTCAAGTTTGTGGGATTCCAAGTTTGTGGGATTCCAAGCTTGTGGGACTTCAAGTTTGTGGGATTTCAAGTTTGTGGGATTTCAAGTTTGTAAGATTCCGAGTTGGTGACACACCGTCACTTATTTTGCCATCATATTTTTGTTTTTTTTTCAGTGTAGTTAATATATCAGGTGGGCCATAAGAAGTCATCCCATTGTAGTATGCCTTTTTTGTGCAGATTGCGGCCAATGTGAAATCTGTTTTGACATTTGTGTAGTTGACAGATGTAAATATCGGGCAGATCTAAATATCGGACAGATGTAAATATCAGACAGATGTAAATATCGGTTCGCGAGCCACAACCGATATTCTGAAGGTGGCGTTCCCGGGTCGCCTGATTTCTCGTTTTGGCGATTTGGACTGGCCCGCAAGATCGCCCGATTTGACCGTTTCAGACTTTTTTCTGCGGGTTTTTTTGAAGTCCCGTGTGTATGTGAACAAGCCCGAGACCCTGGAAGCACTTAAGGACAACATTCGACACGAGTGCAAGAATCTGTCGCCCGAAGTTCTCGCCAAAGTGATAAAAAATGCCATACAAAGACCCCGTATAGCAATCAATTGTGGCGGCGCCCATTTGGCCGATATCATCTTCTCGACTTGAACAATATAATTTTAGAGGGTCAAATAAACATATTAAAAAAAACAGAATCGCGTTTTTTTATTTCTAAAAAAAATTAGAGCCAAACAACATCGGATGACTTCATTTGGCCCACCCTGTAGGTGAATACTATATGCTCATTAAAACTTGTTTTGAGATATTCTTGTATTTTTCATATATTTGCTTAATTTACTGTGTTTCAAAAGTAATAAATTACTACAAGCAATATTTATCATCATTGTTCTGAATATTCCGAGTTATTAGAAACTCAGTCTAAAATTTGAAATCTTTGAATAATAGTTATATAAACTGAAAAGTCCAGCGACGAATTGCATAAAAACGAAAAAAACATGGGACAACTGTGAGAATTGCAGAAAAAACACTAATTGAGAAGGTAATAGAAATAGATAACAGGGAAATAGATTAAATTAGGAATGCAAAAAGAAAAAACACAAAAACTAGGTATAAATTTAATGAAATAAGCAAAAACAGTAAAAAAAATGAATTTAACGAAAATTTCAATAACAGCAAGAAAACAGGAATAAATATACCGATATAGAAAAAACAGCGAATAAACAATAATAGATGAAAGAAAACAATAATAGCAGTAAGAAAACAGCACAAAACCAGCAGAGAACAGCAAAGGATAATATAAAAATTAAATAAAATGAAGAAAAACAGCCAAAGAAACCCAAAAACTAGGAATAAATTTAACGACATCAAAAACAGCAAGAAGACATCACAAAAACAGCAGAAAACAGCAACGAGTAGCACGAAAACAACACAAAATTGAGGGATAACAGGACCGCGACAGGAAAACAAGCCTACGAGCTCAAGAAGGCCTGAGGAAATTTTCTTCGCGAGTCACCGGAAAAATTTGGAAAATTTTCACGATTTTTCCCCCTCTCGCACCCCTGCTTCTGATTGCTTATCCTGAGCGATTTTTGGGCGCCGGAATTTTGGCGCAGATAATGAAGTGACTGTCTCAGATGTCGGCCGGCGCGCCCAAAACTGGGCGCAGTTTTGCCGCGTGCTGGCACAATTTCAGGGGCTGCAGTGAGCCGAGAGGAGCTGAGACGAGCCGAGAGGAGCCGAGAGGAGTCGAGAAGAACCGAGAGGAGCCGAGAGGAGCCGAGAGGAGCTGAGAGGAGCCGAGAGGAGCCGATAGAAGCCAATAGGAGCCGAGGGAAGCCGATAGGAGCCGAGAGGAGCCGAGAGGAACCGAGAAGAGCCGAGAGGAACCGAAAGGAGCCGAGAGGAGCCGAGATCAGCCGAGAGGAGTCGAGACGAGCCGAGAGAACCGATAGGAGCCGAGAGGAGCCGAGAAGAACCGAGAAGAGCCGAGAGGAGCCAAGAAGAACCGAGAGGAGCCGAAAGGAGGCGAGGGAAGCCGCAGGGAGCCAAGAGGAGCCGAGCGGAGCCGAGAGGGACCGAGAGGACCCGATAGGAGCCGAGAGGAGCTGAGAGGGGCCGAGAGGAGCCGAGAGAAGCCAAGGTGCGCTGAAAAGAAGAAAATAATAAACAAAATAAATAATCTGTAATATTATTTAGCGATTTCGAAATTAAATTAAATAGTTTCTTATCAATTATTACATCTGGATGGTCACCTATATTCTCGATTGACCTGTTGATGCATAGGCCTGTTGATGCATAGGCCTGTTGATGCATAGGCTGGTTGTTGCATAGGCCTTTTGATGCATAAGCCTGTTGATGAATAGGCCTGTTGATGCATAGGCTGGTTGTTGCATAGGCCTTTTGATGCATAAGCCTATTGATGCATAGGCCTGTTGATACATAGGCCTGTTGATGCATAGGCCTGTTGATGCATAGGCCTATTGATGCATAGGCCTGTTGATGCATAGGCTGGTTGTTGCATAGGCCTTTTGATGCATAAGCCTGTTGATGCATAGGCCTGTTGATGCATAGGCTGGTTGTTGCATAGGCCTTTTGATGCATAAGCCTATTGATGCATAGGCCTGTTGATGCATAGGCCTGTTGATGCATAGGCCTGTTGATGCATAGGCCTGTTGATGCATAGGCTGGTTGTTGCATAGGCCTGTTGATGCAAAAGCCTGTTGATGCATAGACCTATTGATGAATAGGCCTGTTGATGCATAGGCTGGTTGTTGCATAGGCCTTTTGATACATAGGCCTATTGATGCATAGGCCTGTTGATGCATAGGCCTGTTGATGCATAGGCCTATTGATGCATAGGCCTGTTGATGCATAGGCCTGTTGATGCATAGGCCTATTGATGCATAGGCCTGTTGATGCATAGGCCTGTTGATGCATAGGCCTATTGATGCATAGGCCTGTTGATGCATAGGCCTGTTGATGCAAAGACCTGTTGATGAATAGGCCCGTTGATGCATAGGCCTGTTGATGCATAGGCCTGTTGATGCATAGGCCTATTGATGCATAGGCCTGTTGATGCATAGGCCTGTTGATGCAAAGACCTGTTGATGAATAGGCCCTTTGATGCATAGGCCTGTTGATGCATAGGCCTATTGATGCATAGGCCTGTTGATGCATAGGCCTGTTGATGCATAGACCTGTTGATGCATAGGCCTGTTGATGCAAAGACCTGTTGATGAATAGGCCCGTTGATGCATAGGCCTGTTGATGCATAGGCCTATTGATGCATAGGCCTGTTGATGCATAGGCCTGTTGATGCATAGACCTGTTGATGCATAGGCCTGTTGATTCATAGGCCTGTTGATGCATAGGCCTGTTGATGCATAGACCTGTTGATGCATAGGCCTGTTGATGCATAGACCTGTTGATGCATAGGCCCGTTGATGCATAGGCCTGTTGATGCATAGGCCTATTGATGCATAGGCCTGTTGATGTATAGGCCTATTGATGCATAGGCCTGTTGATGCATAGGCCTGTTGATGCAAAGACCTGTTGATGAATAGGCCCGTTGATGCATAGGCCTGTTGATGCATAGGCCTGTTGATGCATAGGCCTATTGATGCATAGGCCTGTTGATGCATAGACCTGTTGATTCATAGGCCTGTTGATGCATAGACCTGATGATTCCTGTTGCACAGATTCATTGACCCATTGCAGTGTATGAATAGCAAATATCACACAACACAGCACACAACACAGCACACAACACAACACACAACACAGCACACAACACAGCACACAACACAGCACACAACACAACACACAACACAGCACACAACACAACACACAACACAGCACAAAACACACCACACAACACAGCACACAACACAACACACAACACACCACACAACACAACACACAACACAGCACACAACATAGCACACAACACAGCACAGCACACAACACAACACATCACACAACACAACACACAACACAGCACACAACACAACACACAACACAGCACACAACATAGCACACAACACAGCACAGCACACAACACAACACATCACACAACACAACACACAACACACCACACAACACAACACACAACACAGCACACAACACAACACACAACACAGCACACAACACAACACACAACACAGCACAAAACACACCACACAACACAGCACACAACACAACACGCAACACACCACACAACACAACACACAACACAGCACACAACATAGCACACAACACAGCACAGCACACAACACAACACATCACACAACACAACACACAACACAGCACACAACACAGCACACAACACAACACACAACACAGCACACAACATAGCACACAACACAGCACAGCACACAACACAACACATCACACAACACATCACACAACACACCACACAACACAACACACAACATAGCACACAACATAGCACACAACACAGCACAGCACACAACACAACACATCACACAACACAACACACAACACAGCACACAACATAGCACACAACACAGCACACAACACAACACAGCACACAACACAACACACAACACAGCACGCAACACACAACACAGCACAAAACAAAACACACCTCACCGCACAGCACACAACACAGCACACAACACAACACACATCACAGCACAGCACACAATCCAGCACACAACACAACCCAAAACACAGCACAGCCCACAACACACAACACAACACAGCACACAACACAACACATAACACAACACATAACACAACACACAACACACAACACACAAAACAGTAAACAACACAACACACAACACAACACACAAAATAGCACTCAAAACAACAAACAACACAGCACACAACACAACACCCAACACAGCACACAACACAACACAGCACACAGCACAACAAACAACACAGCACACACACAACACAACTCACAACACAGCACACAACACACAACACAACACAGCACACAGCACAACAAACAACACAGCACACACACAACACAACTCACAACACAGCACAGCACACAACACACAACACAGCACACAACACACAACACAACACACAAAACAGTAAACAACACAACACACAACACAGCACACAACACACAACACAGCACACAACACGCAGCACAGCACAACACAAAACACAGCACACAACACACAACACAGCACACAACACACAACACACAACACAACACACAACACAACACAAAACACAACACACAACACAACACACAGCACAAATAGTATATTCATCCCAAGTCATTTTCCCTCTCAACAAACCTCCGCCGCAGTTCCCACAGCACCAGCACTTTTCACGATGTGAATTATGTTAGAAAATATTAAAGTTATTGACATTGGCGCATAAACGAATTTGTGATCCAGATGCTAGAGGTGGAACAATCTTCCTGACAATTTTCTGTTCATTTCAGGGGGTCTTTATGTTTAAATTCTAATTAAATTTTTAATCTTTAAAGAAATTTTTCTGGTCGTCAAACAATATCTCGTAATCTTTAAAGAAATTTTTCTAATCTTTAAACGAAATCTTCAAACCTTCAAACGAAATCATCTTATCTCTAAACGAAATCTTTTAATCTTTAAACGAAATTATCTTATCTTCAAACGAAATCTAATCATTAAATCATATCATCTAATATTTAAATTAACTATTCTGATCTTTAAAATAAATTTTTTTCCGATCTTTAAACGAAATTTCCTTATCTCTAAATGAAAACTACCAATCTTTAAGCGAATTCTCCTAATTTTTAAACAAATTCATCTAAACTTCAAGTAATTTTTCCTATTCATTAAAGAAAATCTCCTAATCTTCGCAGGAGTGTCGCTGTAGTCCAATTCAGAAGTACATCATCAAGCCGCTTTTTTCAGTCGAGTTAAATTTTCAACTCCGTGCAGTTATTCATGAGTCCGTCATTTGTTTGACGACAAAATTGTCTTGTTGCCCTCAAATTGAGGGTATTTTCCGAATAATTTAGGGTATTATACGAGCCTTATAGGATATTTTAAGAGCTGCTGAGGGTATTTTGCATTCATCTTAGGGTATTTTGTGAGCAACTCAAAGTATTTTGCGAGATCCTGAGGGGAATTTACGAACGTTTCAAGATCTTTCATGAGCCTCTTAGGCAATTTTACCAACTCTCCTAAGATACTTTAAAATCCCTAACGGTATTTTACAAGCCTCTTACGGTATTTTACAAGCCTCTTACGGTATTTTACAAGCCTCTTACGGTATTTTACAAGCCTCTTACGGTATTTTACGAACGTTTGAAAGTACTTTACGAGCCTTTTAGGCTTCTTCATGAGCCCCTTAGGTCATTTTATAAGCTATTTAAGGTACTTCACAACCCCTGAGTATATACAAGCCTATTAAGGTACTATACGTACCTTTTTACGAATTTTACGAGCGTTTTAGGGTACTTTACAAGTCCCATAGGGTATTTTTCAGAGCCGGCGGGTAGTTCCTCAGCTCATCAAATATGTAAAAAATGTTTCGTCCCATTCAAATGTTGCCAAAAGTCGCCGTCGTTGCCGGAGGCAACACGAAATCTTCCAACAAGTCGACGGCTACGAAATGAAGAAAGAATGAGCTCGAGAGAGAGAGCAAGAGAGAAAGAAAGATCCCATCAACTTTCGGAGCAGGAATAATAATTGGAACGCGCG
This sequence comes from Morinoia aosen, assembly GCA_030386875.1. NCBI lineage: Eukaryota > Metazoa > Arthropoda > Malacostraca > Amphipoda > Talitridae > Morinoia > Morinoia aosen. The sequence goes on from CM059578.1 coordinate 13,577,457, forward strand.
ATAATTCCTGTTTGTATTGAAATGCACAAAAACGCACCTAAATACTTGCGCAAGATTTGACGCTTTTATTAAGAAACTTGGAGGAGCGATGGAGCGGCCTCGGGGGAATAGGAGTATTTTTGCAGGGCCTAAGGAACTTGCAAACTGTTTTTTCGAAATGCCTCCAATTTTGCTTTGTTTTCTTTCGAGTTATGCAAATGCGTGTGCTCAATTAAGAGGCAAGAGATGCAGCCTACGCTTTTACGGACGGTCGCTCTGAGCTTCGATCTTTGAGCGCCGCAGCGGGGCCGCCGCTCGGTGCTAACTCGTTATTGTTGGCACTTAAACTATGGTGGATTCTGTTTGTGCTAACTCGTTATTGTTGGCACTTAAACTATGGGCTAACTCGTTATTGTTGGCACTTAAACTATGGTGGATTTCTTTTGTGCTAACTCGTTATTGTTGGCTCTTAAACTATGGTGGATTTTGTTTGTGCTAACTCGTTATTGTTGGCACTTAAACTATGGAGGATTCTGTTTGTGCTAACTCGTTATTATTGGCACTTAAACTATGGTGGATTCTGTTTGTGCTAACTCGTTATTGTTGGCACTTAAACTATGGTGGGTTCTGTTTGTGCTAACTCATCATTGGTAACGCTTAAACTATAGTTATTGTTTTGTTTTCACGCATGAATGGATATTGTTGACGCTAAAACTTTGGTCGGCTCTATATGCGCTAACTCATTGCTGTTGACGGTAAATCTATTATCGAGTTTATTCTAACCAGCTCATTAGTGTTGACGCTAAATTTATGATCGATTCAACTCGTACCAACTCGTTATTTTAAATTTTTTGTTAATTTTTGGTTTGCATACCGGAATGGAAGACTTTTGTTTCTGTGTTGAATAGTTTTCTAGTCAGGCATGAATGATATTTTGAGAAATTTTTCCAGGTAAGTTAAATTAAAATCGTTTCTCAAAGACAAATACTTTTCATTCAACACCTGCTTTCAATTTGCATTCGTTTTTCGTGAGGGAAAACTAATCAGTCAGCCTTTTCAATAGTGAAGGAACAAGAGAATCCCAAAAAATACCTGATTGATAACTATTTATTTGCTATTTCCAAGGCCTTTTCTATAGTGAGAGCATGTGATCATTCAAATAATACCTATTGAATTCATAATTACCATATACTTATAAATTTATAGCACACTGAAGATGAAGCGTTGTTTTATACAATCTTTCCTTTTATCTTATTGGGTGTCCCTCAAGGTTCAGTCTTAGGACCCCTCTTTCTATAGAGGTGTCAATACCTTGCGTATTTATAGAAAAATATTCACCACATTTAATAATATTCTTTACGGTGGAAATTTCTACTTTTTGTACGTTGACGGCTAAGAAGAATAAAATCAAATAATTATTTATTTATATATGTATTTATTTATCGGGAGACTGTAATCTTTTTTAGACGACGACGATACAATATAATATTTTTTTACTATGACTTAAGACTACTTTTAGTAAATTTTAATCTTGATAAGGTTATTACAAAATTTTGATGATCCGTGGCGAAAAATTTGAATTCTTAAGAACTTGAACCTGTGGATAAGTTTAATTATATATTGATTATTACGTAACACCTCTCTATACCACGTCTATGTATTAGATATAAAGCACCTAATGTATAGATGTCAAAAATAAAGGCACGAATTTTCAACTACAAATAATCATACATAACAGTGCATTCAAATATGATGACTGATGATTATTATTTTCACTTGTTATGGAATGAATATAGCAGTATTTTCCAGGATGACTGCACATTAAATTTACTTATTATTGAATGAATATAATAGAATGAATTATTTAATGAATATAATTCAAAGATATTGACTCATTATTTTTGTTTATTGTTATAAACAATAATTTTCAAGATTGCTGATAATCTACCTAAAATGAAAGTTGTTTTCAAAACAGAACGTTCAGGTAATAATGAAAATTTTATATTAAGCTCCAGGAAATAATTATTTTCGAAAATTTACATATGCATTCTGGTATAAATGTTTAAAAATCATTGATTTTCGTGAATTTACTGATGCATTCTGGAAGAAATGTCTATCGTTTGCTAAATATTCTTTATTATAGAAATTAAAGTTGCGTCAACTGAATTTATAAAGATCACCGTTAGGATTAATTGTCTGCTTAGCGAAGAACCACGTAAATAATGTAATTGAAGAGAATAACATCGTTGGAGGGAGGCAATGATGACTAAAGAGAATAATATGATTGGAGGGAGGTAAGGATGATTGAAGAGAATAATATCGTTGGGGTAGGCAGTGATAATTAAAGAAAATGATATTAAACGGGGTAGTCAATGGTAATAAAGAGAGCGACATAATTTGGAGGCAATGATGATTGAAGAAAATTAATCATAGGAAGGAGGCAATGTTATTTGAAGAAAATGATCATTATCAGTAAAACAATACTCAAAAACTGAAATTCAAAGTCTCTTGGTTTGGCGACGCATTCCTATTCTTCACATGGCAACACCACATTTTCGCTCTTCACATGGCAACACCATATATCCATTCTTCACATGGCAACACCACATTTCTTCCTATTGTATCCCATTGCTTCATCCCATTTCACCCACTTTTTCCCATTGGCCCCCAATGCCCAACATTTCCGCCCCAACCCCCCGATTTCTCTCATTTTCTTCCTTTGTCCCACTGCACCCTCTTCCCTCCATTTCTCCGCATTTACCCCCTTTCCCCCTAATTTTTCTCATTTCCCCTCATTTCTCACCATTTCCCCATTATTTCCTCTATTTCGCAAAATTTCCCCCTATTTCCCCCAACATTTCTCCCCATTCACCCTCATTTCCCCCCTGAGCAGGTGGAGCAGGTGGAGCAGGTGGAGCAGGTGGAGCAGGTGGAGCAGGTGGAGCAGGTGGAGCAGGTGGAGCAGGTGGCACAGGTGGAGCAGGTGGAGCAGGTGGAGCAGGTGGCACAGGTGGAGCAGGTGGAGCAGGTGGAGCAGGTGGAGCAGGTGGAGCAGGTGGAGCAGGTGGAGCAGGCGAAGCAGGTGGAGCAGGTGGAGCATGTGGAGCAGGTGAAGCAGGTGGAGCAGGTGGGGCAGGTGGAGCAGGTGGAGCAGGTGGAGCAGGTGGAGCAGGTGGAGCAGGTGAAGCAGGTGGAGCAGGTGGAGCATGTGGAGCAGGTGAAGCAGGTGGAGCAGGCGGAGCAGGTGGAGCAGGTGGAGCAGGTGGAGCAGGAAGGTGGAGCAGGTGGCACAGGTGGCACAGGTAGAGCAGGTGGAGCAGGTGGAGCAGGTGGCACAGGTGGCACAGGTAGAGCAGGTGGAGCAGGTAGAGCAGGTGGAGCAGGTGGAGCAGGTGGAGCAGGTGGCACAGGTGGCACAGGTAGAGCAGGTGGAGCAGGTGGAGCAGGTGGAGCAGGTGGAGCAGGTGGAGCACCAGCCCGACTCGGACGTGGCGGCGCATAAAGACGGCTCCTTATCCCTCGAAGAACGCCTCGCCCTCCAACTTGACGGCTCTTTGAGCTCATACTTGAGTCCTGGTGACGTCTGCTGAGGGCCCGAGTGGTTATTATTTCTCGCTTTAGTAACTAACGCGCGATTTTTGCTAACGTGCTTTTTTGCGCGTTTTTACTGGTTTTTTATTGCAGTTTCCTGCTCGCTCTTGTTTTTGGTTGTCGCGTTTTTTTGTGTTGTTGTTCTTCAGGTTTTTGGTTGTCGCGTTTTTTTGTGTTGTTGTACTTCTGGTTTTTGATCGGCGCGTTTTTTGTGCTGTTGTCCTTCTGGTTTTTGGTTGATGCGTTTTTTTGTGTTGTTGTTCTTCTTATGGTTTTTGGTTGTCGCGTTTTTTTTGTGTTGTTGTTCTTCTGGTTGTTGGTTGTCGCGTTTTTTTGTGTTGTTGGACTTCTGGTTTATGATTGTCGCGTTTTTTGTGTTGTTGTTCTTCTGGTTTTTGGTTGTCGCGTTTTTTTGTGCTGTTGTTCTTCTGGTTTTTGGTTGTCGCGTTTTTTTGTGTTGTTGTTCTTCTGTTTTTTGGTTGTCGCGTTTTTTGTGTTGTTGTTCTTCTGGTTTTTGGTTGTCGCGTTTTTTGTGTTGTTGTTCTTCTGGTTTTTGGTTGTCGCGTTTTTTGTGTTGTTGTTCTTCTGGTTTTTGGTTGTCGCGTTTTTTGTGTTGTTCTTCTTCTGGTTGTTGGTTGTCGCGTTTTTTTGTGTTGTTGTTCTTCTTATGGTTTTTGGTTGTCGCGTTTTTTTTGTGTTGTTGTTCTTCTGGTTGTTGGTTGTCGCGTTTTTTTGTGTTGTTGTTCTTCTGGTTTTTGGTTGTCGCGTTTTTTGTGTTGTTGTTCTTCTGGTTTTTGGTTGTCGCGTTTTTTGTGTTGTTGTTCTTCTGGTTTTTGGTTGTCGCGTTTTTTGTGTTGTTCTTCTTCTGGTTTTTGGTTGTCGCGTTTTTTGTGTTGTTGTTCTTCTGGTTTTTGGTTGTCGCGTTTTTTTTGTGTTGTTGTTCTTCTGGTTTTTGGTTGTCGCGTTTTTTGTGTTGTTGTTCTTCTGGTTTTTGGTTGTCGCGTTTTTTGTGTTGTTGTTCTTCTGGTTTTTGGTTGTCGCGTTTTTTGTGTTGTTGTTCTTCTGGTTTATGGTTGTCGCGTTTTTTGTGCTGTTGTTCTTCTGGTTTTTGGTTGTCGCGTTTTTTTTGTGTTGTTGTTCTTCTGGTTTTTGGTTGCCGCGTTTTTTTGTGTTGTTGTTCTTCTGGTTTTTGGTTGCCGCGTTTTTTTGTGTTGTCGTTCTTCTGGTTTTTGGTTGCCGCGTTTTTTTGTGTTGTTTTTCTTCTGGTTTTTGGTTGTCGCGTTTTTTTGTGTTGTTGTTCTTCTGGTTTTTGGTTGTCGCGTTTTTTGTGTTGTTGTTCTTCTGGTTTTTGGTTGTCGCGTTTTTTTGAGCTGTTGTTCTTCTGGTTTTTGGTTGTCGCGTTTTTTTTGTGTTGTTGTTCTTCTGGTTTTTGGTTGTCGCGTTTTTTGTGTTGTTCTTCTTCTGGTTTTTGGTTGTCGCGTTTTTTGTGTTGTTGTTCTTCTGGTTTTTGGTTGTCGCGTTTTTTTTTGTGTTGTTGTTCTTCTGGTTTTTGGTTGTCGCGTTTTTTGTGTTGTTGTTCTTCTGGTTTTTGGTTGTCGCGTTTTTTGTGTTGTTGTTCTTCTGGTTTTTGGTTGTCGCGTTTTTTGTGTTGTTGTTCTTCTGGTTTATGGTTGTCGCGTTTTTTGTGCTGTTGTTCTTCTGGTTTTTGGTTGTCGCGTTTTTTTTGTGTTGTTGTTCTTCTGGTTTATGGTTGTCGCGTTTTTTGTGCTGTTGTTCTTCTGGTTTTTGGTTGTCGCGTTTTTTTTGTGTTGTTGTTCTTCTGGTTTTTGGTTGCCGCGTTTTTTTGTGTTGTTGTTCTTCTGGTTTTTGGTTGCCGCGTTTTTTTGTGTTGTCGTTCTTCTGGTTTTTGGTTGCCGCGTTTTTTTGTGTTGTTTTTCTTCTGGTTTTTGGTTGTCGCGTTTTTTTGTGTTGTTGTTCTTCTGGTTTTTGGTTGTCGCGTTTTTTGTGTTGTTGTTCTTCTGGTTTTTGGTTGTCGCGTTTTTTTGAGCTGTTGTTCTTCTGGTTTTTGGTTGTCGCGTTTTTTTTGTGTTGTTGTTCTTCTGGTTTTTGGTTGTCGCGTTTTTTGTGTTGTTCTTCTTCTGGTTTTTGGTTGTCGCGTTTTTTGTGTTGTTGTTCTTCTGGTTTTTGGTTGTCGCGTTTTTTGTGTTGTTGTTCTTCTGGTTTTTGGTTGTCGCGTTTTTTGTGTTGTTGTTCTCCTGGTTTTTGGTTGTCGCGTTTTTTGTGTTGTTGTTCTTCTGGTTTTTGGTTGTCGCGTTTTTTGTGTTGTTGTTCTTCTGGTTTATGGTTGTCGCGTTTTTTGTGCTGTTGTTCTTCTGGTTTTTGGTTGTCGCGTTTTTTTTGTGTTGTTGTTCTTCTGGTTTTTGGTTGCCGCGTTTTTTTGTGTTGTTGTTCTTCTGGTTTTTGGTTGCCGCGTTTTTTTGTGTTGTCGTTCTTCTGGTTTTTGGTTGCCGCGTTTTTTTGTGTTGTTTTTCTTCTGGTTTTTGGTTGTCGCGTTTTTTTGTGTTGTTGTTCTTCTGGTTTTTGGTTGTCGCGTTTTTTGTGTTGTTGTTCTTCTGGTTTTTGGTTGTCGCGTTTTTTTGAGCTGTTGTTCTTCTGGTTTTTGGTTGTCGCGTTTTTTTTGTGTTGTTGTTCTTCTGGTTTTTGGTTGTCGCGTTTTTTGTGTTGTTGTTCTTCTGGTTTTTGGTTGTCGCGTTTTTTGTGTTGTTGTTCTTCTGGTTTTTGGTTGTCGCGTTTTTTTGTGCTGTTGTTCTTCTGGTTTTTGGTTGATGCGTTTTTTTGTGTTGTTGTTCTTCTGGTTTTTGATTGTAACGTTTTTTTGTGTTGTTGGACTTCTGGTTTTTGGTTGTCGCGTTTTTTTGTGCTGTTGTTCTTCTGGTTTTTGGTTGTCGCGTTTTTTTGTGCTGTTGTTCTTCTGGTATTTGGCTGTTGCGTTTTTTTGTGTTGTTGTTCTTCTGGTTTTTGATTGTAGCGTTTTTTTGTGTTGTTGGACTTCTGGTTTATGATTGTCGCGTTTTTTTTTTGTGTTGTTGTTCTTCTAATTTTCAATTGATTTGTTATTTTGGTTCTCGCTTGCTTTTTTACGGTCGTGGTTTTCTTTCGCGTTGTTTTTCTGTTTTTGGTGTGTCGTGTTTTTTTGCGTTGGTGTTCTACTAATTTTTTATTGTTTATGTTTTTTTACGTTGTAATGCTTCTGTTTTTAAGTTGTCATGTTTCTGCGTGTTTGTTGTTTGTATTTTTTATTGTCATGTTTCTCGGTATTGTTATTGTTTATTTTTTGATCGTGTTATTGCTCGCGTTATTTTCTGTTCTTAGGTTTTTTGCGTTGTTTTATTAGTTGGCATCCTGTTTCCTACAGTGTTGTTTATTTTGATGTGATCTTTCTTATGTAGTAATTTGTTTCCATGGTACGGTTGTTACTGTGTTATTTCGATGCGATTTTGGTTATTTATTCCCATGGTGCGATTGTTACTGGGTTATTTTGATGCGATTTTCGTTATTTATTTCCACGGTATGGTTGTTACTGGGTTATTTTGATGCGATTTTCGTTATTTATTTCCACGGTATGGTTGTTACTGGGTTATTTTGTTGCGATTATCGTAACTCGTTTTTTCTGTTATATGTTATTAGTGTTCCTTTCTATCGTCTGTGGTATTTCCGTTTATGTTCGTTGGTTTTGATGGGCTATTTGCTGAAAAGTTTTTTTGGGTTGTACATGTAGCTATTAAAATATGTTTGTTTTCGTTTTGTTGTAATGTTTGTGGAAGAGTTGTTTGATTGCTGGAATGTTAGGCACTAATTTATTCGTTGGAAGTGGTCTCTAGGATTATAGTGATCACTATGTTGTCTCTAAATTGTAATCTTTAATTTCAGTACTACATTTCCTCTCATGTTATTCTACTTGATGTTCAAAACTGCGTTGATTTTACATCTCAACAGATATTTGATTTTTCGTGCACTGCAATATTTTTACCCATCCTAAAATTTCTACATTGCATCATTTCTGAGAGGGACATGTATATGTTAAATTTTGTACATGCCCTTATACAGTATGTTATTTTGTATTATTTTAGTATGAAATGAGTTTGTCTGAGAAATATGCATGTCTACATAGGAATGTGCGTGTGTCCCACCCTACTGTTAATTTTTTCGTATGTAGTTGATACGTACATGACGTGTGTAGCTAATACGTACATGGCGTGTGTAGTTCATACATACATGATGAGTGTAGTTCATACGTACATGACGTGTGTAGTCCATACGTACACGAAGTAAGTAGTTAATGGGTTCATGATTGAAAATGTAATTCCATTCTACAGTACAGAGCACTTATATTTACATTCATGTATACCATATTCACGAATATCAATAATTTTGTGTATACATATCGGGTTCTATTTTAAGCAAATGTACACTCATTAATATCAAATGATATCGGGAATGTTTATGATCGTGCTGAAGTTATTTTGCCAGCATCAGTGATACTTCAATAATATTTTACATAAATGTCAATGGTATTTTGCACGTTACAACTAAAATTAATTCAGGCTCACAGAAGTCATTTTTCCCATATTAATCCTATAACATTAATATTTGTGAAAAAATATTAATCTGAGCAACAATCAAAATAAATACAAGATATCTTTACGTGCTTCGTCATGTCCAGGACGTGTTGCACATGTTTGGTCATGTCCAGGACGTGTTGCACATGTTGGGTCATGTCCAGGACGTGTTGCACATGTTTGGTCATGTCCAGGACGTGTTGCACATGTTTGGTCATGTCCAGGACGTGTTGCACATGTTTGGTCATGTCCAGGACGTGTTGCACATGTTTGGTCATGTCCAGGACGTGTTGCACATGTTTGGTCATGTCCAGGACGTGTTGCACATGTTTGGTCATGTCCAGGACGTGTTGCACATGTTTGGTCATGTCCAGGACGTGTTGCACATGTTTGGTCATGTCCAGGACGTGTTGCACATGTTTGGTCATGTCCAGGACGTGTTGCACATGTTTGGTCATGTCCAGGACGTGTTGCACATGTTTGGTCATGTCCAGGACGTGTTGCACATGTTTGGTCATGTCCAGGACGTGTTGCATATGTTTGGTCATGTCCAGGACGTGTTGCACATGTTTGGTCATGTCCAGGACGTGTTGCACATGTTTGGTCATGTCCAGGACGTGTTGCACATGTTTGGACATGTCCAGGACGTGTTGCACATGTTTGGTCATGTCCAGGACGTGTTGCACATGTTTGGTAATGTCCAGGACGTGTTGCACATGTTTGATCATGTCCAGGACGTGTTGCATATGTTTGATCATATCCAGGACGTGTTGCACATGTTTGATCATGTCCAGGACGTGTTGCATATGTTTTATCATGTCCAGGACGTGTTGCACATGTTCGATCATATCCAGGACGTGTTCCAAATGTTTGGTCATGTTCAGGACGTGTTGCACATGTTTGGTCATGTCCAGGACGTGTTGCATATGTTCGATCATATCCAGGACGTGTTCCAAGTGTTTGGTCACGTCCAGGACGTGTTTTGTACAACACCGAACAGCTGCATTCAATGCTGCAATTTCCGAACGAAGTGACTGGTATTCTGTATTAGATATACAAAAGTAGATCCTTAGTATTCAACACAGGCAATTAAGAATAAAAAACATTGTATTCAAATTTGCAAATTCCATATAAGAAATATGTTTGTCAATACTGCGTATTTAGAATGCGATGTGTGATGTTTTCATTACTACTCATTCACAGAAATGCGTAGAATTTTACTATGCGTTCAGAATATGAGCCATTATTTCAGTACTGTATATTCAGAATTAGACTATTAGAATTCAAAGCAAAGTATTAAGAATAACTTACGTTGGGTTGAGCAAAGCTGGGCATTAAGTACTTTGAAAGTAGTTAAGTAATAAGGCAATGGTTCAAAAGTACTTAAGTACTAAGTACTAATTCGTCAAATTATTCAAGTACTACGTATTAAATACTTAAATCTTTACTTGAGTACTAAAAGCTTTTCGAAAGTATTGAAGTACATTTAAAGTACATTCTTAAGTACATTATTCCATGAATACTAAGTTCTATCTCATTGTCGGATTAAATTTTGGTTGATGTAGATTTTGTGATAAAAAATGTAACCATTTGGCTTAGTTACACGCACTCACGACCAGGGTTGCGGAGTTGGAGGAATAAATTTACGACTCCGACTCTGGCTCCACCTAATCGGAATTTGGTGACTCCGCCTCCGATTCCACCTATTCACACTTTCCATGATAAATATTTTACTTTTCAATGGTTACAGGTATTGCAACCTGCATGTAGGTTTTTTATATTCTTTACTTGCAGATGACTTTTAAACTGGTAACAGAATGTTAAAAATAAAGGCTCATTATATATACATTCGCTACAGACACGTGCTCTGTGAGTAGGCAAGGTAAGTAAGCAGTGCCTACCCTGAGAAGTATAGATCAGCATCAATAATTTCTTTCTATGACAAAGCACCAAAGGATGCACCAAATCCAACGAAATTATTATAATGGTTGATCTAACTACTATGCCCGAAATACCAAAAATTTAGATATGTGTGTAGCTAAGGTATAGGCACTATTTGCACTGCCTTTTATTCTCTGTCTCTACACTATGCAGGGTGACAATGCAGTACAGGTGCCATATCATCGCTCAACACTGTATATATTATAGCTACGATATGCAAAGCTGTTCTGCTTCTATCTCAGCGGGCCTGACGTTTCTGGTACGTTTCGTACACGAATAAAAGCCTTGTTTAGCTTCTTCGTATGTTATATGGTACCATTTTTTATTCTATTCGAACTTTTTACCATGTATTTGATGATTTCTTATTTTAATAAACGCTTATTTTCTATTTATTTTACATTTTTTTGGCGCAATTTAGAACGCTTTCAGGAAAAAATTTTGTACTATCGCATAAATGCAGCAACCATAGCAGCTGCGGCAGTGCATTGCTCTCAAGTTACACGTGTGTGTGGCCAGGTTTTGCTACTCTTGTGTTACTTCTTTCACTGCTGATCGTTTACATTGTACTTTCATATTTTTGTATGTCTCAATATCGATATTAATTATCTTAAAACGGTTTGAAATCTTCCTTGTGAAGAAGTAATTAATTATACAATGCCGAAAAACAGATACTACTTCAGTGTTTAAAATTATAATTATAAAAATCTTCATATGCTCACTTAAAACCAAAGAAATGATCAGAAGATAAACACAAAACATGATAATGATTTAGTGAAAGACAACGTAACTCTGAATGAACCAAACAACATTCAAGGTGTAACATTAGAAATGTGCAGAAATCTCTATAATTATTGCATGTTAACTCGACCTAAAGCCCTGGAAGTAAACAAAACAAAGAGATCAATACGCAGTACATAAATACAACGTATTACTCAAAAAATCAACTAATATTCCAGTAATTAACATTAGAATAAGCTAATTACATTTCCGTTATCAAAAGTAATAACACAACTTCATGACTACAAGTCTTTTTGTATGAAAACATAGATTGAGATTTTTGAAAATTCTAGCTATTATCAATGTTCAATATATCATGACCTAACGACTAGCAATATTTATGGTCACAACATAACTTTAGTTTGCTGCTAAGACGAGTCATTATCAATCAATACATCAAAGCATAACCTAAAGACAAAAAAATAGTTATGGGGAACGACTTATAATATGTAGAGTATGGGCACATTAAGAGCGTACAGAATTGCCACTCTGTGTGTGAGTACAATGATTTGCATCAGCTGAGCTGCCGTGCAAGTAACTTGCAACGCATTTATTACTAGTTTCTACTTCCTATATATTTATTGATGGGGAAATAAGCGAGACAAAAATAAAAAGAATGGTTTTGAGATGCGTTCAATGACGAATTCCTGCTTTTTAACTGTAAAATGTGCCATGTCACTCATGAATAAAAACCATATTTCTTTCTCGTGTGTGTCATATTTATAAGATGTCTCAAATAAATATATTCACATTATGACGGTTGCTAACGTGCTACCTTTTCGAATTGCAGATGTGTTTGATATATTACATCATAGCAGAAAATTAATTTTGTTTAGATAAGAGGAATTTTGCCCTAAAGTGCTGTTAAAAGACCATTGCATTACAATCAGAAATTGAATAACAATGTCGCGATATTTCAAATAACCTGTTTCGTGACATTTGCAAATCCCTTGGTGCGCTTTATCAGGGTCGTCAGGACCAAAACAGCCATTAATTTGAATTTTTGCAAGCAAGATTTTTAAGTACATTTTTTTTCTGTATTCGAAGCCCTTTAATTCACTTTAAGTGCATAAATAATGTTTTCACGTTATTTGAAGAGTGTGTACAATTTTTGGGACACTGTATAATTACGAACCTACAATGATTAGATATCAATGACATTATTAGGTAATAGGTATAGATACGCTGTTTGTACTTTGAACAAAATAATCAACAAAAACATTACATAATTTTTAGCTTTTTAGTAAAGTTTCACAATTCTGTTTTCTTTACATTCGGTAATAAACAATTATAAACTGATTTGTATCAAAAATTCAATGAGTCGCAGGCATCAAAAAATAGCGACTTCGACCGCTACTCCACCACATTCGAATGAACGACTCCGACTCCGACTCCATAACCCTACTCACGACACACACACACACAATACGCACACACACAATACGCACACACACAAGGCACACATACAACACACAACACACACGTCACAACACACACACATCACAACACACACAACACACAACACACAGCACACGCACCAGTCGCACAACAGGTGCACGTTCCCACGCACGTACGAGCGCTCATGCAGCATGCACGACCCCCATTAGAGTATGCATGATAATCATGCCAGAAAATATAATCATGCATGAGAGTATAATCATGTACACGGCCAGGCTATCACGTGCAGACCTGGACGCGATAACGGCCGTGCACGTGAATATTTGAAGACGAAACTGCCGTTTCCCGCGTTGGCCACGTGCTTTTTTGCACGTTTTCCTTTTTTGCACGTGCCTTTTTATGCGAGTTATTTTCTTTGCAGTAAAATGTAATGAGCGGAGCAATGGCTGAGGTGCCTGCCTTTCTCTGCATTATATATGAGGGAGCGTTTGGTGCTTGTGTGTGTGTGTGTGTGTGCTTAGTGGAGTGTATGTGGTGCGTGAGTGTGTGTGTGTGTGGTTGTGTGTGCTTTGTATGAATGTGTGTGTGCTTTGTATGAGTGTGTGTATTTTAACCTGTTTGTGTGAGTGTGTCTGGTGAGTGTGTGCTCTATGTAGAGTAGGTGTGGTGTGTGTGTGTGTGTATGCAGTGTGTGTGCTTTGTGTGAGTGCATAGGTGCAATGTGTAATTTGAATGGGGACAGGTGTGTGGTGTGTGTTTTGTGTAAGTAAATGTGTGCTGTGTGTGTATTTTGTGAGTGTATATGTCTGTAGTGTGTGTTTGTCACTCCTTATTTTCGTTCTTTTTACTCTTTTTTTTGTTTTTTCCTTTATTCCCTCCTATTTTTCCTTCTTATTGTAAAAATTGCTACCTGGAGGTAATTATGAGTATTGGTCTCTAACTACTCATAGAAATCAATACCCATAATTACCCTCCAATACCAATACCCGTAATTACCTTCAGATCCCAATACCCATAATTACCCTCGGACACCAGTATCCATAATTACTTTCGAATACCAATACCCATAATTATTTTCTGCTACCAATACCCAGAAATACCCTCTGATCCTAATACCCAAAATTAGCTTCATATATCAAAAAGGCCTACAGAAATATGCATAGTACAGAGTCAGCCGCACAAACAGGCAAACTACACAATTAGGCCCGCACAAACAGGCAAACTACACAATTAGGCCCGCACAAACAGGCAAACTACACAATTAGGCCCACACAAACAGGCAAACTACACAATTAGGCCCGCACAAACAGGCAAACTACACAATAAGGTCTAAAGAATTAGGTTTACAGGAAGAATTTTGTGGTTTTTGAGCGAGTTCCTTTAGCTGCCCCATTTAGGTCAAAAAAATTAGCTAGTGTTCAATTAATAATAATATTATGTGAAATGATGAGGTATGAACAGAAAATATAAACATTAATTATAGAGATGATAATTTTAGAAAAATTATAAATACATATGGCAATGACAACGTTTAGATTAGTTAAAATCACGAATAAAAATGAACACTAAGTTCATTATTTCAATAATGCTCATGTAAATTTTTAAAAATGACGATGAATATAGTTAGACAATAACAATAATTGCAACAACAATAGTATGAACGTTCAAGAAATAACGTAAAAAAATGTGCACTCAGCCACAAATGCAAAAATTCCGCAATTTTTGATTTGGCGGATTGCCGGACTCATGAGGCAACTTTGAGCGCCCGTATTTCGACGTCCCTTGTGGGCCAGTGGTGAGAGTGGGTTGTGTTCACTCTAGAGACCCGAGTTCGAGTCCCGACAAAGGCAGTGTTTATGAGGTCCCTTAGCGGGGGTGTGTCATGTTCACTGAAACAAAAAAATTGTGATGACCATGCTCGGGAAAATTGAGTGGAAAATTTGTGAAGGTTTCGTTAATGTTGGGTGGGGATAGGCATGAGACCTCGCCATGAATTGTTTTTGTTGGTGTATTAAATATATTATGAACATTCACTGGAATATTATGTCGAGAAATGCGATTCGTCTTCAATAAAAGTAAATTGTGAAGCATTGGCATAATGTTGGGCGAGTATTAGAGTGAAACATTGCCCTCAATAGTGGCTTGTGTAGTGAATATGTAAGTTTCGTAGTGTTATATCATGATTCGTGAGGGTCCTGTTTGGCGAAAATAAATAAACTGGGAAGTGTTGGCGTAATGGGTGTGTATTAGAGTGAATTCTTGGGTCTGTATTGAATTTAATGTTGTCAACGATTTCAATAATATCGTTGCCAGAAATAGGTATTATGGTACAATTGAAGGTAAATCTGAAGGATATGTCAGTTATCGATTTTCCACTTTCTGGTGCCTGAACCTAATTAATTGAATCAAAATAAACAAGTTTTCTTCATTGCACTTTCCGTCTCAAATGAGTATTTTACGATTTATAGCGGTAAGTTTAGTTTCGTCTTTGATGACGAATGCGCTCGAATAAACAGCTCCTCATCGATTTTCGAACTTTTGTTGCTTGAATCATGGTGATAACATCGACAAAAACAACTTTTCTTCTAGCCTATACACTTTTTTCGTCAAATGAGTATTTAACGAGGTATAGCGGTAGGTTTGGTTTCGTCTTCGATGACGATCGCGCTGGAAGCGAGTGTGCAGTGCAGTGTTGCTGTCCGACGTGCTCCTTGAATTACTTGCCGCTTCAAACACTGGAGTTGCGGTAAGTCATTAACCACTATAACTAATAAAAAACTCATTTGAGACGGAAAGTGCATAGAAGAAAACCTGTTTTTTTTCGATCTAATTAACTATGCTTAAGCATCTAAATTCACAAAATCGATAACTGACATATCCTTCAGATTTACCCAATTGAAAACGTTTCACACGAATGACATTGTGCTCACAAATGCTTCGTTTTCGAGATATTTAACTTTGAAGTTATATGAACGTCGTTTATGAAATTGAACAAACTGACACGTGAATAAGCAGAAATACGGTTTTGACGTAACAATAGGTGAGGTTAGGTTAGGTAAAGTTAGGTTAGTTAAATAAACGGTCAATATTCATTTTAGGGGATTCACGGAAATTAAAAATTCCGTTCCAAAGAATCACTAGAGGAACCCATTTAAGTCAATATTGAATATGGACACTATTTATTTTTTGTCAGGCAAGGAAATTAATAATTTGGGGGCAAATAATCAATAAAGGAACTCATTTAATAACCTTTTACATGAATGACATTCTGCTCGCTGATGCGTTATTTTTGAATAATTGTACTTTGAAGTTGGCGCCGGCGCGCGCGCGCCGGAGCCGTTATTTAGTTAATAAGGGTAGTTAACCCTCTATTACAAACGTAAAGAGGTTGGGTCGTGAGGGTTAGCCACAGTTCTTATAGCGAAAATTATAAATAAAGCTTCTAACCCACCCATTAGGGTGACGACCGCAATCTTGTTTACATCAAATCCAAGATGGCGGCGCCCATAATGGTCGTTTGCCTGACATAAAGTAAATATTGACCTTGAATATAATGTTGTCAACGAATTTTATAATTTCGTAGGTATAGATAGGTAATATAGTCGATTTTAAGACGTTTTACACGAATGACAATGTGCCCGGAAATGCTTAGTTTAGGAGATATAGGATAAACAACGCCAGGTAAGAATAGCATTAACGGCAGTTTCGATATGGCTCTTCCGGCGTTTTGCGGACGCGGACCACGCCAAGTTTTTTGGCGGGAGTCATCGGCATCGGTATGGTTGAGTTAAATTAAGATATTTTAGGCTTACTTAGGTTAGGATACTTAACTAAATTAACTTTACCAAACCTAACCTTACCTATCGTTACGTCAGAACCGGATTTCTGCTTATTTACCTCTAAGTTTGTTCAATTTTATAAACGACGTTCCTATAACTTCAAAGTTGAATATCTCCAAAAATAAGCATTTCCGGGCACATTGTCATTCATGTAAAACGTCTTAAAATCGACTATATTACCTATCTATACGTACGAAATTATGAAATTCGTTGACAACATTATATTCAATATTGACCCCCATTTAAGAACGTTTTACATGAATGACATTCTGCTCGCTGATGCGTTATTTTCGAATTATTCAACTTTGAAGTTATAGGAACGTCGTGTATGAAAGTGAAGGAGCGGACACGTAAACATGCTGTAATACAGTATTGACGTAACGATGGGTGAGGTTAGGGTAGGTAATGTTAGGTTAGTTAAATAAACCAACCTAAAATAACATAAAGCAACCTAAAATAGCTTATCTTAACACGTTAGTTGCGATGGGTTAAACTGAAGTTCAATATTCAACTTAAATTTGAAGTCAAAAGTGATAAGCAAATTGGTACATATCAAACATTAACTGGGCCTGTTAACTACCATTAATTTAGAAAGGTTGTTGGAATTTTTCAAAACGACCCATCGATGGATTGTTTCGCAGCAGGAAAAACCTAACTACGACCCACCGGTGGGTCGTAACGCAATGAATATGTTAACTTACCCAAACCGACGCTGTTCTGTTCCCGCCAGAAAGTGGGCGTGTCCCACCATAAAAGTGGGCGTGACCCAACAATGTGGCGACTAAGCAGCCGACTATATAATGTTATTCCTATCTGAACCTAATTATTGTTATATCTCGAAAATAACGCCTCAGCGAGCAGAATGTCATTCGTGTAAAACGTGTTTAAACGTATTTCTTTAGTGATTCTTTGGAACGGAATTTTTAATTTCTGTGAACTCCCTAAAATGAATATTGACCAAATAAACTACCGAACTCCAGAAGAGCCATATCGAAACCGCCGTTAATGCTATTCTTACCTGAGCGTTATTTATGTCATATCTTGAAAACTAAGCATTTGCGAGCATAATGTCATTCGTGTAAAACGTCTTGAAATGTCTCCAATTACCTAAATTTTGTGTTGAAATTATAAAAGTCGTTGACAACGTTAAATTCAATATTGACCAACTCTTGCCCTAATGATTATTGTGTACAAAATATACAACGATCATACATACTTTCATTTGTTGTAGGGCGGCTAAATATGACAGCGTTTTTAAATACATATCGATAGAAAGGTAGTGCAAAGTTACATCAATAATCAATTACTGTCAGTAATCAATTAATGTAAATAATCATTCACTCTCAATAACTAAATAATGTCAATAATTATTTATTGTCAATAATCATTTACTGTCAATAGTAATTTACTGTCAAAAATAAATTACTGTCGGTAATCAATAACTGTCGGTAATCAGTTTTTGTGAGTAATCAAAATCCATTACTGTTAATTTCCAATTACTGTCAATTATCATTTACTGTAAGTTATCTAATATTTTCTGCAATCAATTACTTCCAATTATCAATTACACTGACAGTAATCAATACAGTCAATAATCAATTACTCTCAAGAATCAGTAACTAAATACTGTCAATAATCAACAATTCATCACCATCACTGATCAATTACTGCCTGATGTCAGAAGTTCAGCCGTCTAATCAGTAACAGAATCCGTTCTCTTCCAACAGCCACAAAGTAGAATTGAAACATAACCTATGCCTCGGTAAAACTAAAGTTTTGCGCCAAATTATTTGAAGAAATCCTTGAACGCATTTTGGGGGCACCTAGCGCTGTTTGCCTGTTTGCCTGTTTGTTTGTTTGCCTGTTTGCCTGTTTGCCTGTTTGCCTGTTTGCCTGTTTGCCTGTTTGCCTGTCTGCCTGTCTGCCTGTCTGCCTGTCTGCCTGTCTGCCTGTCTGCCTGTCTGCCTGTCTGCCTGTCTGCCTGTCTGCCTGTCTGCCTGTCTGCCTGTCTGCCTGTCTGCCTGTCTGCCTGTCTGCCTGTCTGCCTGTCTGCCTGTCTGCCTGTCTGCCTGTTTGTCTGTCTGCCTGTTTGCCTGTTTGCCTGTTTGCCTGTTTGCCTGTTTGCCTGTTTGCATGTTTGCCTGTTTGCCTGTTTGCCTGTTTGCCTGTTTGTCTGTTTGTCTGTTTGCCTGTTTGTCTGTTTGCCTGTTTGCCTGTTTGCCTGTTTGCCTGTTTGCCTGTTTGCCTGTTTGCCTGTTTGCCTGTTTGCCTGTTTGCCTGTTTGCCTGTTTGCCTGTTTGCCTGTTTGCCTGTTTGCCTGTTTGCCTGTTTGCCTGTTTGCCTGTTTGCCTGTTTGCCTGTTTGCCTGTTTGCCTGTTTGCCTGTTTGCCTGTTTGCCTGTTTGCCTGTTTGCCTGTTTGCCTGTTTGCCTGTTTGCCTGTTTGCCTGTTTGCCTGTTTGCCTGTTTGCCTGTTTGCCTGTTTGCCTGTTTGCCTGTTTGCCTGTTTGCCTGTTTGCCTGTTTGCCTGTTTGCCTGTTTGCCTGTTTGCCTGTTTGCCTGTTTGCCTGTTTGCCTTTTAGCCTGTTTGCCTGTTTGCCTGTTTGCCTGTTTGCTTGGCCGTTTGGCTATGTGACTGTATTTATGCTTTCTTGACCAATCGCATGTTTGTTGACTTAAATACTTGTCCATTGGACCTTTCAGATATTTGATCGATTTTATGCCGTAAACGAATGTGACTGAAACTTATCACTACTCTCTTAATTACTGTCTTTCGATTCTCAGTCGAAAGAGAGCGAGGATACATTAGTTCCTGGGTACAGTCTTGAGCCCTGCAGACATTCCTTAGTTGTACGGATATTCCTAAGTGACGAGGTTATTCCTAAGTGACGGGGTTATTCCTAAGTGAAGAGGTTATTCCTAAGTGAAGAGGTTATTCCTAAGTGACGAGGTTATTCCTAAGTGACGAGGTTATTCCTAAGTGGCGAGGTTATTCCTAAGTGACGAGGTTATTCCTAAGTGACGGGGTTATTCCTAAGTGAAGAGGTTATTCCTAAGTGACGAGGTTATTCCTAAGTGACGAGGTTATTCCTAAGTGACGAGGTTATTCCTAAGTGACGAGGTTATTCCTAAGTGACGAGGTTATTCCTAAGTGACGAGGTTATTCCTAAGTGACGAGGTTATTCCTAAGTGGCGAGGTTATTCCTAAGTGACGAGGTTATTCCTAAGTGACGGGGTTATTCCTAAGTGAAGAGGTTATTCCTAAGTGACGAGGTTATTCCTAAGTGACGAGGTTATTCCTAAGTGAAGAGGTTATTCCTAAGTGAAGAGGTTATTCCTAAGTGACGAGGTTATTCCTAAGTGACGAGGTTATTCCTAAGTGGCAAGGTTATTCCTAAGTGGCGAGGTTATTCCTAAGTGGCGAGGTTATTCCTAAGTGTCGAGGTTATTCCTAAGTCATTGGGGATACCTAAATCTTTCAGACGATTATTAGTTGTAAAACTGGTCGTAATTCTTTCAGATGTCGTAAAGTTTTTCAGACACTCCTGAGTCTTTTGGAAATTCTTACGTTTTAAAGATATTCCCAAGTCTTTCTGGCATTTCCTTGTCTCACAGGCATTTCAAAGTCTTTCAGATACTTCAAAGTCTTTTAGATACTTCCAAGTCTTTTATATACTTCAAAGTCTTTCAGATACTTCAAATTCTTTCAGATATTTCAAAGTCTTTCAGATACTTCAAAGTCTTTCAGATACTTCAAAGTCTTCAGATACTTCAAAGTCTTTCAGATATTTTAAAGTCTTTCAAATATTTTAAAGTCTTTCAAATATTTCAAAGTCTTTCAGATATTTAAAAGTCTTTCAGATATTTCAAAGTCTTTCAGATACTTCAAAGTCTTTCAGATACTTCAAAGTCTTTCAGATACTTCAAAGTCTTTCAGATACTTCAAAGTCTTTCAGATACTTCAAAGTCTTTCAGATACTTCAAAGTCTTCAGATACTTCAAAGTCTTTCAGATATTTTAAAGTCTTTCAAATATTTTAAAGTCTTTCAAATATTTTAAAGTCTTTCAGATATTTCAAAGTCTTTCAGATACTTCAGTCTTACAAATAATCTTTCTTCTGCTAGCCGTGCCACGGCCGATGACTGCGCTGTGCTGGCAGTTAGGCAGGCATCACTATATATACCCACAGTGCCTCCCAAACTGCCCACTCATATCAAGAAACTATTTGTTTTGTTACTTTGATGCGTCACATTTTCTTGTTTTGGATTTTTTGCTTCTTTCATTTGACTTCTATCTTTCCCATCTTCCTTTTCCCATTTTTTTCCCGTTCTTTTGTTATGACGTCCCTCGCGTTGTTACGTCATCGTTACGTTTCTCTCGTCGTTGACGTTTGATTACGTGTTTTATGTCTTTTAATTGCTGCCGATATTTCCGTGATTTTAATTGTCGTGACATTCACAAATACTTTATTCGTCACCTCATTATATTTTCTAGTCTTTATAAATCACGATAGCTTATTGACGCTGCCACCAGCCACTCGGGCAAAGAATGTTTATATTTATAAGACATGTTAATTTTAAGATCAAGATGTTAGGTCAGCGTTTGGTCACAGAGCGGAAGGCATATAATATTTATGTGCTTAGCCGTATATCATGGCTTCTAACATTAATCATTCTTTTCTCATCATCTCGACATCATCGTCATCTTCACTCTTCCTAATTACGAAGGTAATTAAATAGATATAATATTTAACATTCACTATTGACACAATAAAAGAAATCAAGATAAATCGTATCAATTACATATTGTTTTCGCACGTCGCTGAATCCTACATACTTGGGTGTTTAGAAGGGAAGCGTTATGGATTTAGACACGGGTGGATAAGGAATGGCACTTATCTGAGGTTCGCTGACTTTTGTTGAGAGGCCGGGCTCTAGGTCTCGAGCCGCCATGTTGGAGTCTCGGGATCAACCGTTAAGGTTGTTATCAAGTCAACAGTTGAAGTGATGTTATATATCACGTGATTGAATTTGAAGGTAGGGCACAGTTACATTTTGCTTTCGAGTGGATACAATTAAATCTTTACCACATTTAATAGTGGCACACGCCCCAGTCCATAAGGACCGAAGCAGTTGATGTTCTCGCAGCTCACACCTCTTTCGATTCCTTGCCCGTACCTAACTGACTCCCCGTTCAAAAGGCAACCCTCACGGTGACTCTACCGCTGCTTCTCTCTAGAAGCCGACTCGTAATTATGGTATCACAAGATTGATATATGAATGGAAGATATTTCCCAAAACAATTTAAATACACTGCTACTTACTTTCGTTAATATATTTATACTAATAATCCCCATAAAACGTTATTAATATTAAGTAAACATTATACAAGATTAGTCGTTGATGTTCCAGGCATTTTCTGTTGGCAATCCTTGTTTCATCGACGTCCAAACAAAGATTCTTGCAGAAGGTATAGATGACATGACGCGCTCCTTCGTTGATTCACTGACTTTATGTGGTTCTTTTAGAATTTTTATTGATCGAGAACGTTGGCCAATCGTTTCGTCAAATTCTTCACGTCGCTTCTCTTACAGTCATGTTATTGAAACATGACACTTTTTTCCCCCATTCCTTTTGCCAATTTTTTTTGTTTTTTCTTATTCTCCCTTTTTATGCGCTCTTTTACATAGTTTCTTTCTTGTACCCAATACCTTATGCCTTCCCTCCCGTTCCATGTTCAAATTTACCTACATAAGCCTTCCGTCAATACCCATATGTTGCTTTCACCATTCTACCGTTATCATCTGTCTCCCAACTACCAATAACCTCCTCGACCTCCGTCGTATATCATCCCCCATTTTCTCATTTCTCTCCACATTTACCCCCATATCCCCATCATACAATTATACCCACATCTCCCTCACACCTCCCCCAACACACATTTCTCCCCACATCTCCCAACATACATTTCTCCCCACATACCCCAACATACATTTTTCCCCTCATCCCCCAACATTCATTTCCCCCCACATCCCCCAACATACATCTCCCCACATCCCCCAACATCCAATTCTCCCCACACCTCCCCCAACGCACAATTCTCCCCACACCCCCAACATACATCTCCCCACACATCTCCCCACACATCTCCCCCCACATCCCCCCCCACATCCCCCCCCACATCCCCCCTCCCCGCACTCCAAAAGGGGGCGCGCCGCAATCATGGCGCTCATTAGGCGCCATTGAGACACGTCGCCGACGCGTCTAAACATGCCTCATCCCGGCCCAAATGCGGTCAAATTAAGCGACTGATCACATGCAAATTCGGCCGCTTCTATGATGCTCTAATTAAAGATGATAGGTTAACTGCCGTAATTAGCGATACAGACTCGGCCTCTTGCTCTAATGAACCAGACGCAACTCCGGCTCGTGATTATATGGCGCTTCTGGGCGCGCTTGTTGTGCGTGCTTGTGTGTGTGTGTGTGTTGTGGCGTGTGTGTGTGTATGTGTGGTGTGTGTTTTGTGGTTTGTGTGCCTGTGAGTTGTATGTGTGTTTAATGGCGTGTGTGTTGTATGTGTTGTGGCATGTGTGTACTTGTGTGTGTGTTTCGGGGACGAGTGTGTGTGGCGTGTGTGCTTTGCGTGTTGTGTGTGTATGTGTGACGTGTTGCGTGTGTTCGTATGTGCGTGTGAGCATACCAGTGCCTGTACCGTATATATCTTTGTCATAGCAAGAGTATGTAGGTGTGTGTACATATGCATACATGGGTATACGTTTGTGTGGGTAGGAGTGTTAATGTGCGTTCGTATAGGCGTGAGTATGTTTATGTCCATGTGTGCATAATGTATGCGTGTGAAACAAACACGTATAAAATGCATAAACACGTATAAAATGCTTGTATAAGGGCGAGTGCATGTGTGAATTCGGGCAACACATGTGTGTGTACTCTGTACAGTGAACGTATATGTATGAGCACGTTGCATGTATGGTGTACACAGTCTTGCTGAACTATACATGTATCAGGAAATGTACCTGAATCAGGACGTGTACATGAATCAGGAACTGTACATGAATCAGGAAGTGTACATGTATAGGCCTGCAAATCTAATCCTAATCGTAATTAGTTATTGTAATGACGTAATTTTCATGCTATAATGAGAGTGAAAAAATTATTTGATGAATTATTTTAAGCTTTATATAACATGTGTTAATAGATACGTTGATAGTGTATATACCCCTCAGGGGGATACAACTATTGTGTCTATGGGAACTAGCGCTCCCAGGGGAAGAATGTGAGGGCCCGAGCTGAGAGTTAGGTAAGCCATTTTTTGCTGAAATAAAATGTTTTCGTTATGTTGAGGACCACCTTTTTTCGGTTCCCTGCTGTCCTGTTTTTCAGCACCTCTGACTTTCTTCTTCAACTTTTATCTTATTTCATGAACTTCTTTCTTATCTTGCTGTTTCTATGCCCTTTCTGCATAGATTCCTCATTCACTTATCTACATACTAAATGGTGCCTTCCTCCTTCCTCTCTTCGATACGCTCTTTTTTTGCAGCGGTTAGGGAGGCTTAAACTAACTTACAATCTTATAATCTGATAGTGTATATAATAAATGTACGTAATGAAAGAATGAATAATGCCATACGTCAAATAATATAAGCGCTACATATATATATATACAGGGTGTTGGTGCAACTCTTGGTACAAACTTCGGCTACTATTAGAAAATACAAATTCAAAAACTTTTTCATCAGTGAAAAAATATCGAAAAACGCTTAGTTTATTAATTATTGGGCTTAGAAGTTTTCAATACTGCATAGATTTATTCACGATAGAATATATTCTGATTCATAGATTTATTCGGGATAAATTTATTCAGATTCATAGATTTATTCAGGATATTTTTATTAATTCATAGATTCAGGAAATTTCTAGAAATTCCTAGTCAACGTTAGCGACCCCTGGTGAGAAACGTATGTGTTTCTTTTGTCAGCACCGTGGCACTGAAGTGGTAAGATGTATCGCCTTACAAATGCACAAATGGCAGACATGCATTTCACTTATGGTACTGCTAATGGTAATGCAAGATGTGCCGCGAGAATCTATCACGAACGTTACCCGAATCGAGAAGTCCCTGATCATCAATTATTCAGTGCATTGCACCGAAGATTGACGGAAACCGGCAGTTTTAGTGTAAACAGAGTAGACGTTGGTTGCCCAATAAATTATCATCGAGAGCAAGAAGTGTT
The DNA here is from genome assembly GCA_030386875.1 of Morinoia aosen. Taxonomy (NCBI): domain Eukaryota; kingdom Metazoa; phylum Arthropoda; class Malacostraca; order Amphipoda; family Talitridae; genus Morinoia; species Morinoia aosen. The sequence goes on from CM059578.1 coordinate 13,601,850, forward strand.
GGAACATTTCCGTAGAAACCCGCGTACGAGCACCCGTGCCGCAGCAGCATCTTTGGGTATTCGTGACCATAGTACAGTGTGACATGTATTGAACCGGAATAATTATCATTCGTATCACTTCCAGAGAGTCTAGGGTCTCCTTCCCGTTGATTATGGTCTTCGTAAGCGATTCGCGCAGTGGTTTTTAGATCGGGGGGTAGAAGATGCCAATTTTGCAGAGTGTGTGTTGTTTACGGATGCAGCAACCTTCAGCCGAGATGGAATTTTTGATTATCATAACTTTCACTCATGGCAGCAGAACAACCCTCGTGTCATCCATGAACGTCATCACCAACATCGCTACACTGTCAATGTTTGGGCAGGTATCGTGCACAATCAACTCATTGGTCCATACATTCTGCCAGAGCGTCTTACTGGAGATGTGTACAAAATCTTTCTTGAAGAAGTCCTTCCTGGTTTATTGGAAAATGTGCCATTAGGTATTCGTAGACGACTTTGGTTTCAACACGATGGAGCTCCGGCACATTATGCTCTAAATGTGCGACGGTTTCTTGACCAACAATTTCCAAATCGATGGACTGGTCGTGGTGGTGCTGTGTCCTGGCCACCGAGATCACCTGATTTGACTCCGTTAGATTTTTTCTTCTGGGGGCACTTGAAATCTCTGATTTATGCGACACCTGTGGAGTCGGAAGAACCTTGTCGCTCGAATTGCAGTCGCTGCTGGAGATTTCGCTGACAACCCAGGAATGTTTGGCAACGTACGCGACTCGCTTCGACGAAGGTGTCGTGCGTGTATCGATGTTAATGGTCGAAATTTTGAACACCTACTTTAATGCGTTACTTTCTATTATTTATTAAAGTACCTCATGTTATTTAACGTTTTTCATTACCCTCGTGTGCTATTATTGAACATTAGTGCATGTGGTTAACTAGGATCGCCGTGAGTTCTTGAAGCGCAGCACCAAAAACTGCTAAGCCCAATAATTAAAAACTAAGCGTTTTTCTATATGTTTCACTGATGAAAAAGTGTTTAAATTTGTATTGTCTACTAGGAGCCGAAGTTTGTACCAAGAGTTCCACCAACACCCTGTGTATATATTATAGTGTAGATGATACATATATGATGGTAAAAAATTAACAACTAAATTATTTTGTGCATCAAATAATGTATTTGTCAATGAATAGGTTGATAGTATAAATACTTCATTCATGAACTAATTAATATCACACGCACTAATACAGCAAATTGTGGCGTGGGTTGTGTGGTGTGTGGTTGTGTGGCGTGTGGTTGTGTGGCGTGTGGTTGTGGGGCACGTTGACGTGTGGCGTGTTGTTGTGTGGCGTGTGGTTGTGTGGCGTGTTGTTGTGTGGCGTGTGGTTGTGTGGCGTATGGTTGTGTGGCGTGTTGTGTGGCGTGTGGTTGTGTGGCGTGTTGTTGTGTGGCGTGTTGTGTGGCGTGTTGTTGTGTGGCGTGTGGTTGTGTGGCGTGTTGTTGTGTGGCGTGTTGTTGTGTGGCGTGTTGTTGTGCGGCGTGTTGTTGTGTGGCGTGTTGTTGTGTGGCGTGTTGTTGTGTGGCGTGTTGTTGTGTGACGTGTTGTGGTGTGGCGTGTGTTTGTGTGGCGTGTGGTAGTGTGGCGTGTGGTAGTGTGGCGTGTGGTAGTGTGGCGTGTGGTAGTGTGGCGTGTTGTTGTGTGGCGTGTTGTTGTGTGGCGTGTTGTTGTGTGGCGTGTTTTTGTGTGGCGTGTTGTTGTGTGGCGTGTTGTTGTGTGGCGTGTTGTTGTGTGGCGTGTTGTTGTGTGGCGTGTTGTTGTGTGGCGTGTTGTTGTGAGGCGTGTTGTTGTGTGGCGTGTTGTTGTGTGGCGTGTTATTGTGTGGCGTGTTGTTGTGTGGCGTGTTGTTGTGTGGCGTGTTGTTGTGTGGCGTGTTTTTGTGTGGCGTGTGTTTGTGTGGCGTGTTGTTGTGTGACGTGTTGTTGTGTGGCGTGTGGTTGTGTGGCGTGTGGTTGTGTGGCGTGTGGTTGTGTGGCGTGTGGTTGTGTGGCGTGTGGTTGTGTGGCGTGTTGTGTGGGGTGTGGTAGTGTGGCGTGTTGTGTGGGGTGTGGTAGTGTGGCGTGTTGTGTGGCGTGTTGTGTGGCGTGTTGTGTGGCGTGTTGTGTGGCGTGTTGTGTGGCGTGTTGTGTGGCGTGTGGTTGTGTGGTGTGTGGTTGTGCGGCGTGTGGTTGTGTGGCGTGTTGTGTGGCGTGTTGTGTGGCGTGTGGTTGTGTGGCGTGTGGTTGTGTTGTTTGTGGTTGTGTGGCGTGTTGTTGTGTGGCGTGTAGTTGTGTGGCGTGCTGTTGTGTGGTGTGTGATTGTGTGGTGTGTGATTGTGTAGTGTGTGGTTGTGTGGCGTGTAGTTGTTACGGGGAAGTTGTGGTGTTGCTACGGAGAGGTTGTGGTGTTGTTACGGGGAGGTTGTGGTGTTGCTACGGGGAGGTTGTGGTATTGCTACGGGGAGTTTGTGGTGTTGCTACGGGGGGGTTATGGTGTTGTTACGGGGAGGTTATGGTGTTGTGACGGGGAGATTGTGGTGTTATTACGGGAAGGTTGTTGTGTTGTTACGGGGAGGTTGTTGTGTTGTCACGGGGAGGTTGTGGTGTTGTTACGGGGAGGTTGTGGTGTTGTTACGGGGAAGTTGTAGTGTTGCTACGGAGAGGTTGTGGTGTTGTTACGGGGAGGTTGTGTTGTTGCTACGGGGAGGTTGTGGTATTGCTACGGGGAGTTTGTGGTATTGCTACGGGGAGGTTGTTGTGTTGTCACGGGGATGTTGTGGTGTTGTTACGGGGAGGTTGTAGTGTTGTGGTGCTGTTACGGGGAGGTTGTAGTGTTGTTACGGGGAGGTTATGATGTTGTTACGGGGAGATTATGGTGTTGTTACGGGGAGATTGTGGTATTGCTACGGGGAGGTTGTGGTGTTGTTACGGGGAGGTTGTGGTGTTGTTACGGGGAGGTTATGGTGTTGTTACGGGGAGGCTGTGGTGTTGTTACGGGGAGGTTGTGGTGTTGCTACGGAGAGGTTGTGGTGTTGTTACGGGGAGGTTGTGGTGTTGCTACGGGTAGGTTGTGGTATTGCTACGGGGAGTTTGTGGTATTGCTACGGGGAGTTTGTGGTATTGCTACGGGGAGTTTGTGGTATTGCTACGGGGAGGTTGTTGTGTTGTCACGGGGAGGTTGTGGTGTTGCTACGGGGAGGTTGTGGTGTTGTTACGTGGAGGTTGTGGTGTTGTTACGGGGAGGTTGTGGTGTTTTTACGGGGAGGTTGTGGTGTTGTTACGGGGAGGTTGTGGTGTTGTTACGGGGAGATTGTGGTGTTTTTACGGGGAGGTTGTTGTGTTGTCACGGGGAGGTTGTGGTGTTGCTACGGGGAGGTTGTGGTGTTGTTACGGGGAGATTGTGGTGTTGTTACGGGGAGGTTGCTGTGTTGTTACGGGGAGGTTGTGGTGTTGTTACGGGGAGGTTGCTGTGTTGTTACGGGGAGGTTGTGGTGTTGTTACGGGGAGGTTGTGGTGTTGTTACGGGGAGGTTGTGGTGTTGTTACGGGGAGGTTGCTGTGTTGTTACGGGGAGGTTATGGTGTTGTTACGGGAGGTTATGGTGTTGTTACGGGAGATTGTGTTGTTGTTACGGGGAGGTTGTTGTGTTGTCATGGGGAGGTTGTGGTGTTGTTACGGGGAGGTTGTGGTGTTGTTACGGGGAGGTTATAGTGTTGCTACGGCGAGGTTGTGGTGTTGTTACGAGGAGGTTGTGGTGTTGCTACGGGGAGGTTGTGGTGTTGCTACGGGGAGGTTGTAGTGTTGCTACGGGGAGGTTGTGGTGTTGCTACGGGGAGGTTGTGGAGTTGCTACGGGGAGGTCGTGGTGTTGCTACGGGGATGTTGTGGTATTGCTACGGGGAGGTTGTGGTGTTGCTACGGGGAGGTTGTGGTATTGCTACGGGGAGGTTGTGGTGTTGCTACGGGGAGGTTGTGGTGTTGCTACGGGGAGGTTGTAGTGTTGCTACGGGGAGGTTGTGGTGTTGCTACGGGGAGGTTGTGGTGTTGCTACGGGGAGGTTGTGGTGTTGCTACGGGGAGGTTGTGGTGTTGCTACGGGGAGGTTGTGGTGTTGCTACGGGGAGGTTGTGGTGTTGCTACGGGGAGGTTGTGGTGTTGCTACGGGGAGGTTGTGGTGTTGCTACGGGGAGGTTGTGGTGTTGCTACGGGGAGGTTGTAGTGTTGCTACGGGGAGGTTGTGGTGTTGCTACGGGGAGGTTGTGGTGTTGCTACGGGGAGGTTGTGGTGTTGCTACGGGGAGGTTGTGGTGTTGCTACGGGGAGGTTGTGGTGTTGCTACGGGGAGGTTGTGGTGTTGCTACGGGGAGGTTGTGGTGTTGCTACGGGGAGGTTGTGGTGTTGCTACGGGGAGGTTGTGGTGTTGCTACGGGGAGGTTGTGGTATTGCTACGGGGAGGTTGTTGTGTTGCTACGGGGAGGTTAAAGCAAGTGTAAAAGTTTAATTTAATTCAAAGAGGTTAAATATCCAAAAGGTCTAAAAGCGCGTGCAACTTTATGGGTAATAAATACACTTTTGCATATAAGTTCACAGTGTGACGCAGCGATAATGATGTTTGCTATTTAAAATCCAAATGCCCTGCCTATCCTAAATGATGCTTTCTCTTTTTACAGATATATCCATCGTGCTTGGAATACTCCAACATGTTATATGTGTGCTAGCGTTTTGTATGGTATACCATGTTTATTTATGGTAATGTCCTTATTTAGGGGATACTAACTTTATGTTTGGCATAGCAGCCTTATGCATGGTTTACCAATCTTATTTATGGTATACCAAGCCTTATTTATGTTAAACCAACCTTATTTATGTTAAACCAGCCTTATTCATGTTAAACCAATCTTATATATCGTACATCAGTCTTATTTATGCTGAACCAACCTTCTTTATGGTGCACCGGCCTTATTTATATTAAACCAACCTTATTTATGGTACACTAACCTTACTTATGGTACACTAACCTTGTTCATGTTAAACCAGCCTTATTTAAATAAAAACAACTTTATTTATGTTAAACCGACCTTATTTATGTTAAACCAATCTTATTTATGTAAACCAATCTTATTTATGTTAAACCAATCTTATATATGTTAAACCAATCTTATTTATGTTAAACCAATCTTATTTAGGTTAAACCAATCTTATTTATGTTAAACCAATCTTATTTATGTAAACCGACCTTATTTATGTTAAACCAATCTTATTTATGTTAAACCAATCTTATTTATGTTAAACCAATCTTATTTATGTAAACCGACCTTATTTATGTTAAACCAATCTTATTTATGTTAAACCAATCTTATTTATGTTAAACCAATCTTATTTATGTAAACCGACCTTATTTATGTTAAACCAATCTTATTTAAGTAAACCAATCTTATTTATGTTAAACCAATCTTATATATGTTAAACCAATCTTATTTATGTTAAACCTATCTTATTTATGTTAAACCAACCTTATTTATGGTAAACCAATCTTATTTATGTTAAACCAACCTTATTTATGTTAAACCAACCATATTTATGGTACACCTGTCTAATACACATATTGATAATGAAAGAAAGAAGAAAGAAAGAAAAAAAATCTTTATTTCCAATAGAGATTGTACATTATTACAATCATTTTTTTATATCTTAAAGTTAATATATTTAGATGCTACACACACATGAATCTTGTAATACCCATGTCACTAGTCGAAAAGAAATGATTGAGGGCAATGTACTACTAATCTTGCTTAATCTACATTCGATAATACATGTAATGATAATTATAAGAGATAACACAATTTCATGGACGATGCATTTTCATTGTGGGGTGAAAACACTTTTGACAGTTTACATGTACATGACATAAAACTTCGCAATTATTGATGCCAGGAAATAATATATGAATCGCTTGTTTCGGCCAAGTTCAAAAGTGTCATTTTAAGGAAGCATGAAAAAAAATATATAAATACATATCCATATACATATATATATACGTACATATACATATATATTTATTATACATACACACACAAACACATAAATATATATATCTATAAATGTATAGGGAGTTCGCGGGATTCGAACTCAGGACTTATAGGTTACCGCGCCAACACGCTATCGACTGCGCTATCGATCCCTCTAAAAGGTGATCGAAGCACAACGAAAGCAATGAATGGCACAGTGAAAGCGGGCTTCCCGTCCCAGCTTATAATTCCCTTATGTATGGAGAGTTCAAAGTCTTGTCACCCCCAGAACTCTCGATACATAAGGAAATTATAAGCTGGGACGGGGAGCCCGCTTTCACCAGATTCATTAACTGTTTCTGGGGGTGACAAGACTTTGAACTCTCGATACATAAGGAAATTATAAGCTGGGACGGGGAGCCCGCTTTCACTGTGCCATTCATTGCTTTCGTTGTGCTTCGATCACCTTTTAGGGTGATCGATAGCGCAGTCGATAGCGTGTTGGCGCGGTAACCTATAAGTCCTGAGTTCGAATCCCGCGAACTCCCTGTACATTTATTTCATTTGGAAAATTAGCTGGGACGGGGAGCCCGCTTTCACCAGATTCATTAACTGTTTCTGGGGGTGACAAGACTTTGAACTCTCGATATATATATATATATATATATGTACACATAAGCATGAGGACCAAGAAGATTATAAGTTTTGTATTTCTAATTCAACAATTTTAAAATAACGGTCGTTGGTTAATAAGCATTTAATTTAAATATAAATGGATGATCGCACAACAAATGTATCGTTTGTACATGAATGCTTTACAATAATAAAGAGACGACGAGTTAGGTAATGTTACAAGTTGAGAGCGAACAGAAAAAAAACATTATCCTATTAAAATGCTAGTTGTCTGTCTAGAACACACATATGTGCACGCATACATGTAAATATATACACATACACATGCGCACACACACATACCCACGCACATACCTACACCAAACTTCTAAGCATACACAAATGCATTTCTATTCATCGAGGCAATTACAATACATACGCATTCTATAAAGTGTCATACGCATAACGTGCACACGTACACATATACACCGTACACATATACACAAGTAAGCATGTGCGCAAATATCAGCGTAATCTAATCAGTATAAACCAGCATTCCAATCTGGGGAAACGGAAGAAATATCTTCTATTATGGCATGAATTTTATAAAATTTCCGTACTGAAATTAGTGGCACAAAACAGTCTACCTAAGTCAGAAACACGAAAACGATTGTGGGACGTGAATAAGAAAGAAAACATTTATGTCCTATAAGGGTTTCATATTAGTATAAAATCACATTATCTTTGAAATATGGCGCAAATTGTCGGCAATTGATAAACATACAGATGTACATGGGTATCACATTATTATAAGCATATAACTAAAAGCATTATAAGCATATTACTGCAGTATAAATGGATGATCACACAACGAATTTATTGTTTCCTTTTTACATGGATGCTTTACAATTTCATATTAGAAAAAAATCACATTATCTTTGAAATAGGGCGCAAATTATCGGCAATTGATAAACATACAGATGTACATGGGTATCACATTATTATCATATTATTGGAGTGATGAACCTTATTGATGGTATAACGGCCGTATTTATGGCATACCAAACCTAATTCAGGGTATACCGACCTTATTTGTCGTACAACAACCTTAATCATAGCATACCATCGTTATATATGGGACTACCTAATCTGTTTCACACCCATATGTTCTCGATATGTTGATTTTAGTCAAGAGTATTCCAATTTTATTTAATTACCATTTATGTATGTATGGCATGTGCGTTGGTGGCGACGTGCGCCACCGGTGGTACACGGAGGCCATTTCCACAATGCTGCAGACCGACCAGTAGTCACAAACTTAATTTCCATAAATACTTAATCAAAGCTATCGAAGGCACGATCCAGTTCATGTTTGCTATTTTCAAAATGGCGCACCACAGTTGACTTTATGTTCGAGTTGAATGTTGAACTTCAGTTTAGCCCACCGCACTGAACGTGTTAATGGTGCTTTCCTCCTTCCGCACACTGAAACACTTCTGTTAGGGTTAGGAAGGCGTAAAAATTATCAATTCTAATCTAAGCCGCAGTTTTCTTGCGTCTAATTTATTTCCTAATTTTCTACAGAGCGCGCTTTTTATGCAGTAGAGACTTTGCGGGAAAAATAATATTTTGTTTGAACAGAAAACTATCGTACTATCGAAAAAAGCTCATTAATATGCAGCGCTTATTAATAATATTTTATTTTAACGCGAATTTAATGGTTAATAATGAATAAATTGATGAGGAGAGAAAAGGTGAAAACCTAACTCATTGAATAGAAAAGTTCTAAGCACCACCTAAGCACCAAACTAAGCACCAACCTAAGAACCAACCTAAGAACCAACCTAAGAACCAGCCTAAGCACCAGCCTAAGCACCAACCTAAGAACAAACCTAAGCACCAGCCCAAGCACCATCCCAAGCACCAGCCCAAGCACCGGCCCAAGCACCAGCCTGCACCGGCCTAAGCACCGGCCTAAGCACCGGCCTAAGCACCGGCCTAAGCACCAGCCTAAGCACCAGCCTAAGCACCAGCCTAAGCACCAGCCTAAACACCAGCCTAAACACCAGCCTAAACACCAGCCTAAGCACAAGCCTAAGCACAAGCCTAAGCACCTGCCGAAGCACCGGCCGAAGCACCGGCCGAAGCACCGGCCGAAGCACCGGCCGAAGCACCGGCCGAAGCACCGGCCGAAGCACCGGCCGAAGCACCGGCCTAAGCACCGGCCTAAGCACCGGCCTAAACACCAGCCTAAACACCAGCCTAAGCACCAACATAAGCACCGGCCTAAGCACCGGCCTAAGCACCGGCCTAAACACCAGCCTAAATACCAGCCTAAGCACCAACCTAAGCACCAACCTAAGCACCGGCTTAAGCACCGGCCTAAACACCAGCCTAAACACCAGCCTAAACACCAGCCTAAACACCAGCCTAAACACCAGCCTAAACACCAGCCTAAACACCAGCCTAAACACCAGCCTAAACACCAGCCTAAACACCAGCCTAAACACCAGCCTAAACACCAGCCTAAACACAAGCCTAAACACAAGCCTAAGCACAAGCCTAAGCACAAGCCTAAGCACCGGCCGAAGTACCGGCCTAAGCACCAACCCAAGCACCGGCCTAAGCAGCAGCCTAAGCACCTAAGCACGAGCCTGCTTAGCACGCGCCCTAAACAGGTTGCGAACACGTCCAATCTCGCAGCAACAAGACAGAGCCTCAAATTATGCTTCATTAGCCGCCCTGACGCGCGCCGCTGATGCAAATGTGCTCTGTGAGCAGCGTAGGCCTCTGACCTGGCCTTGGCTCGCCTTTAATGGCCTTGGACAGCCTTAAATGGCCTTGGGCAGCCTTAAATGGCCTTGGATGGCCTTAAATGGCTCTGAATAGCTTCAAATGGCCTTGGCTCGCCTTAAATGGCTTAAGCTGGCCTTAAGTGGCTTTAGCTTGCGTGGCTCTAGCTTGCCTTAAGTGGCCTTAGCTGGCCTTGAGTGGCTTTATCTGGCCTTGAGTAGCTTTAGCTGGCCTTGAGTGGCTATAGCTGGCCTTGAGTGGCTTTAGCTGGCCTTGAGTGGCTTTAGCTGGCCTTGAGTGGCTTTATCTGGCCTTGAGTAGCTTTAGCTGGCCTTGAGTGGCTATAGCTGGCCTTGAGTGGCTTTAGCTGGCCTTGAGTGGCTTTAGCTGGCCTTGAGTGGCTTTATCTGGCCTTGAGTAGCTTTAGCTGGCCTTGAGTGGCTATAGCTGGCCTTGAGTGGCTTTAGCTGGCCTTGAGTGGCTTTAGCTGGCCTTGAGTGGCTTTAGCTGGCCTTCGGTGACCTTGGCTGGACTTGGCTGGACTTGGCTGGACTTGGCTGAACTTAGCTGGACTTGGCTGGACTTGGCTGGACTTGGCTGGACTTGGCTGGACTTGGCTGGACTTGGCTGGACTTGGCTGGACTTGGCTGGACTTGGCTGGACTTGGCTGGACTTCGCTGGACTTCGCTGGACTTGGCTGGACTTGGCTGGACTTGGCTGGACTTGGCTGGACTTGACTGGTCTTGACTGACACCTCCACATTAGCAGAGCACAGGACCGTACTCTACTTTATTGTAACCACAATCACAAAATACACACATTTTTTAGCGCTCCACGGTAGAGATACATGCTAACTAACACACTCACTGCATTTCCGCGGTTGTTAACGGTTGGTTTGGTTGGCTTGTAAGAGGCAGAATTGGGAAATCAACTTTACTCCTCGAATGTTTTTTCATCCTTCCTAACAAGCATGAAAATGCAGCTGCACGATAACATATTTCACCTCGTAAGGTAACAGGGATTAGTTATAAATAACGCGAAACAACAAAATAACGATGAATAAATGAACTAAATAACGATGAACTGTCATTCATTTGTACTGGTACGTGAATGAGCAGTTTACCTAATGGTACACATGGCCCAATACGCGGGGACGTGTTAACTCATGCGTTTACATGTCACACACATTTGTCGCTCACATAAACATCACACACAAACACAAAAATACACATCATACAGTAGTTTTTATACAAGTTCCGTTGCAAAATCTTGGTCGCCATACCTGCTCTCTTTGTTGTTTGTCCCACCCTTCACTCTCCTTCACTCTCCTTCACGCTACTTCACTCTCCTTCACGCTACTTCACTCTCCTTCACTCTCCTTCACGCTACTTCACTCTCCTTCACGCTACTTCACTCTCCTTCACTCTCCTTCACGCTACTTCACGCTACTTCACTCTCCTTCACTCTCCTTCACTCTCCTTCACGCTACTTCACTCTCCTTCACGCTACTTCACTTCTCATCACACCCGTCTTTTCTCTTTTATTCCCGCTTTCTTTTGCACTTCTGTTACCCTTTTTACTCTCGCTACCCTTCACACCCCATCACTCATTTCATACCCTTCCTTTCACTCCCCTCTTCATACCCTTCACTCGTCTTCAGTTACTTCTGTCACTCTCATCCATACTTTCTCCTTCACTGCTGTTAAATTTTTACACATCCCTTCATACTCTTCCTTCACTCCCCTCCACACCCTTCCTTCATACCCCTCCACACCCTTCCTCCACTCCCCTTCCCCCCTTCCATAGCGTCCCTTCACACCCTTCCCTCACTTCCTTTCGCACCCTTCCCAACACTCCGCAGCGCGCACATTACATTTATCCCTTCACTTTCTTCCGCCCCCTTCCCTCGATTCCTCTTCACACCTCTTCACTCCCCTTCACGACGCATACTTTAATTAATGAGAGAAAACTGTCGTTAGCCCAATTGATGTTGTGTCCATGCCTTGATTATACCCATAATTCGACTTATATAACACATTTAAATGATGTTGTATCCATGTCTAGATTTTACCCGTAAGTCGACCATGATAACACATCTCCTTGCATCTTTTGCAGGTGCTGCGCTCGATCATATCGTAGATTCAAACCACGCAAAGTGAAGTGTTACTTCATTTCTGTCCTGACGATAATTTTCTAACGCCAGTTTAATGAATTTTTTGAAGTACTTTTTGAAGTTACTTGCGGTCTAATTTCGTGCACTGAATTAGAGACTGGTTTGCGATGCTTGGTGGTGCCTAGAAACGTTTTTTTGGTGTGAACCAGAAGTGATGCAGCGTTCAAATGTGATGCAGAAGTGTCAACACGTTCAAATGTGAAGCAGAAGTGATACAGCGTTCAAATGTGAACTATAAGTGATACAGCGTTCAAATGTAATGCAGAAATGATACAGCGTTCAAATGTGAACCAGAAGTGATGCATCGTTTTCGTATGTGAACCAGAAATGATATACAGCGTTCAAATGTGAACTATAAGTGATACAGCGTTCAAATGTAATGCAGAAATGATACAGCGTCTAATGTGAAGCAGAAGTGACTCGTTATAATGTGATCAAAAAACAGATATTGTAATGAGAGACAGAAATAAGGATACTTCCCAATTTCGTGCAGAAACGGCACGCTTAAATGTGATCCAGAAATGATCCATAGTATAGTGATACATAAATCCCAACAGGCTAGATATGAATGCTGCAAATTCACTTGAAAAATAAGATCGATGCTACAGAAATGAATGCATCTTTTTCATTTCCTGTCCAGTTCTTGGACACACTTACCTGAACAACCATGAACTGTTTCTACTGCAGTTTCAGTGAAGAGTCCAGCTGCAATTAAAGTCGATTTCACGTTTACCTGATTGTTTCAGCTCTGGTACTGCTGTGTCAGCTCTGAGACCGTGAGGCGCCTGCACGGAAACTGCTACGAAACTGCTCTGAAACTGCTACGAAACTGCTCTTGAAAAATTGTGAGACGATTCTCAGAGCAACTGATGGACAACTGCTCCAGCACTGCTCTGAAATCCCTGGAAATAGTCAGCAACTTCTAATGATCGTCTTGAACGGTTCCGAAATTGGTGTCTAACTTTCGATGCTGCCTTAAAACGGCTTTGAAATGACTGTGAAACGTTTCTCTTAGAAATTGATGAAAACTGCTCTAAAACTGCTTTGAAATTACTGAAAAAGTCTGAATTTTGTGAAGTTAATCTCGAGTGGTTCTGAAATTATCTAATTAGGTAATTAAAATTATCGGAATTGTTATTTTCAAGTATCGGAATTATTAATAATAATTTTAGAATTTTTAATTCTAACTGTCGGAATTTCTCTCAAGCAATTGAAGCCGTTCCAGAATTGCTGAAATTGGTGTCGAATCGCCATAACTGAAACTATTTTGAAATTAGTCTGAAAATACTCAACCTTGTGTGAGTGTGCGTGACCAATTTCCTGCAAGCTATAAATAAATAGACTTATTTGATGTCACATTTAAGTGTAAACCCGTAAAGGTATTTAAAAATTGAAAAAATCCTCTTCCCTAGTCCCCGAATATTATTACGGTCTAAAAAACATCGATCTGTCTCAGGCTCAGTGATAAAGTTATTTTTGATTGTTGCACATTCACTAATGTAAAAAGGAAAATGAAAATTTAAATTTTTTTACCACTAATTTCTCACTAATTCAAAGTTGTACGAAAAACAGTGTTATATTGCATTGGATGGAATAAATGAGTAAAATAATATTTATGTAGGAACGTCTGTCAAAATAAAAGAAGTTTAAAGCTCATCAAAACACCCGGAATTCTGAGCTCTGATTTAAAACTGGTCTCTTATCAAGCTCTTCAGATGGCGTAAAAAAATAAACTTAGTGAAAATTTCAGCAATTGTGTTAATTTGGCTAACCTCACTGCGAATAAAAAGTTAACACTAGTCAACACTGCAAATTGATTAACTTTCCAGGAGTAAAGAATCAATGAAATTCTCAAATCAATTTTTAACTTGAAATTCAGTTTGAAATTCTCAAATCAGCCTCTTTTGATCAAAGAGGCTGAAAATCAGTGATATTCAAGTAACTTCTCAGGTATAAATATAATTTTCTCTAGGTGAGAAAGAAATCTAAAATTTATCGAACGCCATTCCACCACCATCACATAATAACTATATCATCCGATCAAAGTTATTAAACGCCATTCCATAAACATCACATATAATAACTAATCATCCGATCAAAGTTATCAAACGCCATTGCATAAGCATCACAAATAATAACTTATCCGATCGAAAGCGGCTTGTCAACCACCACCATGTTCAGCGACACCACCAATCCCGACCTCAACTACAACCACCTCCACGGACACCCGTTCTCCCAACCAGCGCCCCTGGAAAGGCCCCAACATTACCCCGTGAATTACGTCCATCAAAATTTCAACCCTCAGTCAAACTACTTCATACCCCAAAACCCCCACGAGAAAGCGAGCACGATGTATGCCCAGAACGCGTACCGGGATTTCTACCAGGAGCAGTACCGGCATTACCAGCAGCAAATGGTGGACCAAACACGCTCTTTCCATCCTGGTCAAGACCAAAAGTTTGACCTCTCCGAAAGTCATTTCCCCATTCAAGGGGTGAATCATCAATCGCTGGGTCACGCCCAGCAGAATTTGGGGCAGTTTCCCATGAGTCAGCACTTTGACATACCCTTTTCTAGATCTTCATCTCAGGGAGAGTTTAGAAGCCTAGAGATGCCCCGGGCTGAAATGGGCCCTTCCTCATTCAACGAGTCGGCCAAAAATCCTGAAATGTGTTCTCAAGGTGAGCATTCTAACTCTGTCATCTCGGAGCCGGCGGAAAAGTTCCACCACCTGCGCAACGTTTCTCAAGAAGGTCCATCCGACATGAGAGGCTATTTTCACAACGTAAACTTAGAAGCCAAAGCACAAGCGGAAGACACTGAACACCTGAGCCTTAATTTCTCTCGAGACGGTACTTACTCTGCGGAAAGTAGCGAAAACGAATCAGCTTTTAATTCTGGCATGCCAGCCGTCATCACCCAACCGTGCCCAGAAACTGATCACCAAACCGACACGAAATTTGACGCAAGGGAAAGTGTCACGCCACAGAACAACCTTCCTCGAGACTCCACAGAACATGCTGAATGCGAAAAAGATGCAGGAGAAGAGAACGAAATTCAAGTCTCAGACGACCATTATGTGCCTGTAACCAAGCAAGATGAAGGATGTCCGTCTTACGAGCCGGATTTTCAAAACCGCACACCCGGCGATAATCCTTCCAGTGAACAAATGGGTTTTAACGAAACAAGTGAGTCATCGCAAGAGTCTAGCAGCACAGGAGTGGATCGTCAATGTTCCACTCAAGAGGAATCCAGCGCAAATGAATTCACAAACGACATCAAGCCAGTGAAAACCTCTGCATTGCTTTCGCCGTCCAGTCAAGAACTGGATCGTCAAGAACTGGATCGTCAAGAACTGGATCGTCAAGAACGTCGTCTGGACCCACATTCGTTGAATCCAGACTCAACGAGCAAGAGCTCAAAGCAAGATCACCCTGATGGTCAACCCAATGAAGAACCCAACAACATGAATACAAATGCGGGTGCTTCAAATTCAAGAGAAATCGATTCGTTTAACGTTGAAGGACTTTCTGAAGCATCTCGAGTTCTAGCATTCGCCATCAACAAAATAAGTCACCCGAAACCCGGTGATCTGAATGCTCAATCTTTCCAGTCAGACAACTTGCGCGAGTCTCTAATCAAAGCGTACAACGTGATCAATTCCACTTTATCGAACTTGAACCACCAGGACGAAGAGCCCGTGTCGGCCGATCGAAGCACAAAATCATTGGAGGGTAAGCCAAGTTTTTCGTTTTTAGGAACACCACTCGTCAAACCAATGACCCTTCCTGTTGTGACCTCATCTCAAGCCCAAACAGCGAGCCTTCGAAACAGCATCAATCAACTCCACCCTATGAACCTAGTAGGAAGTGAAGAAACATCTCGTCAAAGGCCTCAATCGTCACGTGATGAGCAAGAATATCAACCTGATGCTCCTAATCCTTTGGGACAGCGGTTCAACTTCGTCAGCGCCATGTGGAACAACCGTTTTCTTCCGAACGACGTTTCGAGCATGCAAGGAGAAAATCACGCTGACGTTGCACTGAGGAACTCAGCAATAGCTGAGAAATTACCTCACCCTGTGCTGACGGCTCTGTCAGCTGCTGCTGCCATAACTCATCTGGCCAACGCTCAAAATGCTGCGTTGAAGTCCGGACCTGCGACGTCTTTCGACAAGCCGACTTTCCCGAAGTTGCCGTATTTACCAGGTGGTCGAATCAATAACGACATCCAGCAAAGGCTGAACAACGATTTCATGCAGTTCATGCGGACAAAACAAGTTGATGAAGATTCTCCTCGAACGGAGACTCCTTTTGCACTGTTTGGCCTTCATGAAAGGAACAGATCGAGAGATAATCTGGCATCTGTGAACTCCAATTCGAGTTATGTTATGAGGACGCATCCACACGCAACCATTGCTGAAGCAACGGCTGGAACCAACTTCAAGTTGGATCGATTCAATGGGACTCTGAACAAAGTTGCCAAAGGTGCGTATTCATATTTATTCTACGGTAATTGAACATTGCATGACAAAATGCCTTGACAGGCTTGAATGGGTCTTAATTCCCGTTAGCAATCAGGCTAAAAAAATTGCCAGAGGTAGATGTGATGTTTGTCATGGTAATTGAATATAACGTGTAAAAAGTTTTGACAAGCTTTATTAAGTCTCTTATTCAAATTACCCATCGTTTACGAAAGCATGACGAAAGGCTTTGACTCACTCAAACATGTCCTTTGTGCAAATTAGCCATTTTTTCAAAGCATGGCCATCAATAAAACATGACTTTGTTTTTTTCCAGAGCCATCTCGTAAGATTTACCGCAGACCACCGTGGGCTTCAACCATGCCTGGGAAGACGACGAACACTGAATCGAGCAAAATTTCAAGCTCAGGTTACGGACGCTCCGGTAAAAGTTGCGGCCAGGTTCACCAACGTCACTCAGACACTCTGGAAGTCGTTAACCGAGCTCTGCAGATCGCTAGGCAGTATTCTTTGGCGGTGCAAAAACAAGCTTCTGGCCCGAGCCGGAGTTTCGATGGCGAAAACTGTTCCCTGAAACAGCCGGTGGGTAATGGCATTGAGAGGGGTGAAAATGCACTGCATTTTGAGGAGAGGAAAGATGAAAATACGATGAACACGGGTGAAGGACCCGGAAATCACGAGAATAAAGAAGACCTGCACAAGAAAATAGGAAAATTTGACGTCCAAGTTAAGGAGAGCGTCTCCCAGCCTGAGACAAGCGCAGAACCCGACAGCGAAAATGGCTATGGAAGAAATGGATTCTGTGACGATTCGCCCAGCCATGGATCACCACTGAAAGGGAATGGAAATATCAAACCTGGTACCTCGTCAATGGCAAATTCGGGGGACAACCTAGAAAATTCCCCTGAGGTAATCCCCACCTCTGCTCAAATGGACATTTCTGGGGATGTTGCAACAGCGAGTGATGTTTCCTACGCGTTCCCTGACGACCCTTGCTCTGAGATCCTCAATGAAATGTCATCTGAGGCTCTGAATGGATCAACAATAGCTCCAAATGGCTCAACAGCGACTTCAAATGACTCAACAATGGCTCCAAATCGCTCAATAGTGACTTCAAATGGATCAACAGCGACTTCAAATGGATCAACAGCGACTTCAAATGGATCAACAGCGGCACCAAATGGGTCAACAGTTGCTCAAAGTGAATCAACACCAGCTCCAAATGAATCTATAGCGGCTCCAAATGGAACTTTTTCATCGAATCTGTCAGACACAAACACGTTTACGTCACTTCCTAAAACATCGTCGCCGTCGCGTCCGGTTTTGTCATTGTCGCCTTCCGTACCGGCATTATTGGCTCAGTCTGAAGAAGTGTCTTCGTCGATGTTACCGCAGACGCCTTCGTCACTTTCATTGGAAACGTTTCCTAAAAATCCATCTTCGCCGAAAAGGTGTCCAACTGCCCCATTTGACACACTTCCGTCCACCCCTGAAGAAACTCTCTCTCTTTCTCACGACAAAACGAATTCTTTGACATCCCTTGAGATGCGAATGCAAGCGTCGCTAGATGTTGAAAATTTGAAAGATGAGGTTACCAAGGACATTGTGAACCGTGTGTCGGATATTGAAAAATCTAAAGATATGGCTTCCGTAGACAATATGAATCTTGAGATAGATGTTGACAAATTTGTAAGTATGGCTAACGTGGAAAATGTGAACCGAGGGTTAGATGTTGAAAACTCTGAAAATAAGCCAAACGTAGACAATGTGAACCGTGTGTTGGATGTTGAAAAATCTGAAAATATGGCTAATATGGACAATTTGAGCAGTGTTGTCGGTGGATACCCACACAAGGTGGAGAGTGAAGCCAAGAAAAAAGAAGTTGCCCAAGAAGAGTTCCACGATACCGCAAAACCAGAAGTAGACGAACATGACACGGATTGCCCAGGGCCGAGTTTTGCAGAAGATAGCAGTGGAGAGGGTGAGTACCATTCGATTTTTCTGTTCTTGCATACTTCACTGAACACTTTGACTGTGACATGACCTACCGGTGCACACGGAGGGTGTTTTTATAATGCTGCTGACCGACCAGCAGTCACAAACTCAATATTCATTAGTTCTTGATTAAAGTTAAATGAAAGCACGATCCACTAAATCTTTGTTATTTTGAACATTGCGTACTACAATTGACTTTAAATTTGAGTTGAATATTATACTTCAGTTTTACCTGCCACAGTCAAAGTGTTAATAGTCCCAAAATTAGACGAGTGGACGAGTATAATATCGTATCTCGTGTACAAGAGCTAACTTAAGATTTTGATTTCTAAGTCAAACTTGATTTGCTAACGCAGAACGCTGGACATGATCCCACGTATTGCGAAACCCTGAACATTTATGTAATCATACTGACATTATGATTACACCATTTATGAAAGGTAACATCGAAACGTCGCCGTGTATAGGCTGACAGTAAAGGATTCTTTTCAATCAAGTATTTATAGTAAAAATGAAATGTGATTAATTTTGTATTTTAACACGTGACGAACTTGAACCATATACATTATGATTTGAAAAATTCTAGGTAAAAAAACTCCATTTATTTCCTTTAGCGTGCAACCTTGAATATTTGATACTTCTTATGATATCTCTCGTTTAATTAGTCGCGTTCATACAAGTTGTAATTTTGTTCTCAAATTCCCGTTCTGCGTGTTTTGAACGCCGTTGGAGCGGCGAAACTAAAGAGGCATTTGCCTTAAGTAGGGGTTTGGTGTGGTTCTGTGTGGCTCTGTGTGGTTCTGTGTGGCTCGGTGTGGCTGGGTGTGGCTCTGTGTGGCTGGGTGTGGCTGGGTGTGGCTCTGTGTGGCTCTGTGTGGCTCTGTGTGGCTCTGTGTGGCTCTGTGTGGCTCTGTGTGGCTCTGTGTGGCTCTGTGTGGCTGGGTGTGGCTGGGTGTGGCTCGGTGTGGCTGGGTGTGGCTCGGTGTGGCTCGGTGTGGCTCTGTGTGGCTGGGTGGGGCTGGGTGTGGCTCGGTGTGGCTCGGTGTGGCTCGGTGTGGCTCGTTGGGGTTTGGCAGGAGTGAATTTCAACAATGCTGCTGACCGACCAGTAGTCACAAACTCAACTTTCATTAATACTTAATAAAAGCTAAATGAAGGCACGATCCAGTTCATGTTTGCTGTTTCCCAAATAGGTTACTGCAATCGACATTAACTTTGCGTTTGGTATTGAACTTAATATTTAGTAGTCGCAGTCAAAGTGTTAAAATATCGTGAAACATATGAAATATCATTGTACCGGTACGAAAATGTGCAATTTACCAAGTGCAGTTGACCAATACGCCGGAAACGCGTTAAATTTTGTCTGACCATATGTGAAGTGTTCTCGATTGTTTACAATCACGGTTTCTGTAATTTACCTCCAAGAATTTTACCAGCGAGCTACAAAATCGGTTTTATTTCGACCAGGACGTCATATCGACGTCAAAAAAGTTGCAATTCGTTCCTCCTCTTAGAAATTTGATACTTCTTATCAGTTTAAGACCCTCATGTTGAGAAATAATTAAAGGTTAATCAGTAATGATGAATTTCATTGATTAAATGTGGACGGTTTTTCCTTTTTTTGTTACTAGTGTACCAATAAATACGCCATGCAATAATATTAGCTAATTATGAATCTATTCCAATTACACTGGACTTGTGGATTTATCAAAAAATAAAGTATGACTAGCGTATAAACACCCAATTATGGCAGATTTTGTGTGTGAACTACAATTTAAAGTCTAACCTTTACTCGCTTGATCTACTAACCATCCAATATCCTAAACATCCAATATACTAACCATCCAAAATCCTAAACATCCAATATACTAACCATCCAATATACTAACCATCCAATATACTAACCATCCAATATACTAACCATCCGATATACTAACCATCCAATATACTAACCATCCAATATACTAACCTTCCAATATACTAACCATCCAATATACTAACCATCCAATATACTAACATCCAATATACTAACCATCCAATATACTAACCATCCGATATACTAACCATCCAATATACTAACCATCCGATATACTAATCTTCCAATATACTAACCATCCAATATACTAACCTTCCAATATACTAACCATCCGATATACTAACCATCCAATATACTAACCATCCGATATACTAATCTTCCAATATACTAACCATCCAATATACTAATCTTCCAATATACTAACCATCCAATATACTAACCATCCAATATACTAACCTTCCAATATACTAACCTTCCAATATACTAACCTTCCAATATACTAACCTTCCAATATACTAACCATCCGATATACTAACCATCCAATATACTAACCATCCGATATACTAATCTTCCAATATACTAACCTTCCAATATACTAACCTTCCAATATACTAACCATCCAATATACTAACCATCCAATATACTAACCATCCGATATACTAACCATCCAATATACTAACCATCCGATATACTAACCATCCGATATACTAACCATCCAATATACTAACCATCCGATATACTAATCTTCCAATATACTAACCATCCAATATACTAACCATCCGATATACTAACCATCCGATATACTAACCATCCGATATACTAATCTTCCAATATACTAACCATCCGATATACTAACCATCCGATATACTAACCATCCAATATACTAACCATCCAATATACTAACCATCCGATATACTAACCATCCAATATACTAACCATCCGATATACTAATCTTCCAATATACTAACCATCCAATATACTAACCATCCGATATACTAACCATCCAATATACTAACCATCCAATATACTAACCATCCAATATACTAACCATCCAATATACTAACCATCCAATATACTAACCATCCGATATACTAACCATCCAATATACTAACCATCCAATATACTAACCATCCGATATACTAACCATCCAATATACTAACCTTCCAATATACTAACCATCCAATATACTAACCTTCCAATATACTAACAATCCAATATACAAACCTTCCAATATACTAACCATCCAATATACTAACCATCCAATATACTAACCATCCAATATACTAACCATCCAATATACTAACCATCCGATATACTAACCATCCAATATACTAACCTTCCAATATACTAACCATCCAATATACTAACCATCCAATATACTAACCATCCAATATACTAACCATCCAATATACTAACCATACGATATACTAACCATCCAATATACTAACCTTCCAATATACTAACCATCCAATATACTAACCATCCGATATACTAACCATCCGATATACTAACCATCCAATATACTAACCTTCCAATATACTAACCATCCAATATACTAACCATCCGATATACTAACCATCCAATATACTAACCATCCAATATACTAACCATCCGATATACTAACCATCCGATACACTAACCATCCAATATCCTAAACATCCAATATACTAACCATCCGATATACTAAGTATCCAATATACCAACCATCCAATGTAATAACCATCCAATATACTAACCATCCGATATACTAACCATCCGATATACTAACCATCCCATATACTAACCATCCAACATACTAACCATCCAATATACTAACCATCCAATATACTAATCACCTAATATTCTAACCATCCAATATACTAACCATCCGATATACTAACCATCTGATATACTAACCATCCAACATACTAAGCATCCAATATACTAACCATCCAATATACTAATCACCTAATATTCTAACCATCCAATATACTAACCATCCAATATACTAACCATCCAATATACTAACCATCCAATATACTAACCATCCAATATACTAACCATCCAATTTACTAACCGTCCAATATACTAACCATCCAATATACTACCCATCCAATATACTAACCATCCAATATACTAACCATCCAATATACTAACCATCCAATATACTAACCATCCAATATACTAACCATCCGATATACTAACCATCCAATATACTAACCATCCAATATACTAACCATCCAATATACTAACCATCCAATATACTAACCATCCAATATACTAACCATCCAATATACTAACCATCCGATATACTAACCATCCAATATACTAACCATCCAATATACTAACCATCCAATATACTAACCATCCAATATACTAACCATCCAATATACTAACCATCCAATATACTAAACTTCCAATATACTAACCATCCAATATACTAACCATCCAATATACTAACCATCCAATATACTAACCATCCGATATACTAACCATCCAATATACTAACCATCCAATATACTAACCTTCCAATATACTAACCATCCAATATACTAACCATCCAATATACTAACCATCCAATATACTAACCGTCCAATAAACTAACCGTCCAATATACTAACCATCCAATATACTAACCATCCAATATACTAACCATCCAATATACTAACCATCCAATATACTAACCATCCAAAACACTAACCATCCAAAACACTAACCATCCAAAACACTAACCATCCAATATACTAACCATCCAATATACTAACCATCCAATATACTAACCATCCAATATACTAACCATCCAATATACTAACCGTCCAATATACTAACCATCCAATATACTAACCATCCAATATACTAACCATCCAATATACTAACCATCCAATATACTAACCATCCAATATACTAACCATCCAATATACTAACCATCCAATATACTAACCATCCAATATACTAACCGTCCAATATACTAACCGTCCAATATACTAACCGTCCAATATACTAACCATCCAATATACTAACCATCCAATATACTAACCACCCAATATACTAACCATGATATATACTAACCATCCAATATACTAACTGTCCAATATACTAACCATCCAATATACTAACCATCCAATATACTAACCATCCAACATACTAACCATCCAACATACTAACCATCCAATATACTAACCATCCAATATACTAACCACCCAATATTCTAACCATCCAATATACTAACCATCCAATATACTAACCATCCAATATACAAACCATCCAATATACTAACCATCCAATATACTAACCTTCCAATATACTAACCATCCAATATACTAACCATCCAATATTCTAACCATCCAATATACTAACCATCCAATATACTAACCACCCAATATTCTAACCATCCAATATACTAACCATCCAATATACTAACCATCCAATATACTAACCATCCAATATACTAACCATCCAATATACTAACCATCCAATATACTAACTATCCAATATACTAACCATCCAATATACTAACCATCCAATATACTAACTATCCCATATACTAACCATCCAATATACTAACCATCCAATATACTAACCATCCAATATATTAACCATCCAATATACTAACCATCCAGTATACTAACCATCCAATATACTAACCATCCGATATACCAACCATCCAATATACTAACCATCCAATATACTAACTATCCAATATACTAACCATCCAATATACTAACCATCCAATATACTAACCATCCAATATACTAACCATCCAATATACTAACCATCCAATATACTAACCATCCAATATACTAACCATCCAATATACTAACCATCCAATATACTAACCATCCAATATACTAACCATCCAATATACTAACCATCCAATATACTAACCATCCAATATACTAACCATCCAATATCCTAACCATCCAATATACTAACCATCCGATATACTAACCATCCGATATACTAACCATCCGATATACTAACCATCCAATATACTAACCATCCAATATACTAACCATCCAATATACTAACCATCCGATATACTAACCATCCAATATACTAACCATCCAATATACTAACCATCCAATATACTAACCATCCAATATACTAACCATCCAATATACTAACCATCCAATATACTAACCATCCAATATACTAACCATCCAATATACTAACCATCCAATATACTAACCATCCAATATACAAACCATCCGATATACTAACCATCCGATATACTAAGTATCCAATATACTAACTATCCAATATACTAACCATCCAATACACTAACAATCCAATATACTAACCATCCAATATACTAACCATCCAATATACTAACCATCCAATATACGAACCATCCAATATACAAGCCACCCGATGTACTAACCATCCGATATACTAAGTATCCAATATACTAACCATCCAATATACTAACCATCCAATATACTAACCATCCGATATACTAACCATCCAATATACTAACTATCCAATATACTAACCATCCAATATACTAACAATCCAATATACTAACTATCCAATATACTAACCATCCAATATACTAACCATCCAATATACTAACCATCCAATATACTAACCATCCAATATACTAACCATCCGATATCCTAGGTATCCAATATACTAACTATCCAATATACTAACCATCCAATATACTAACCATCCAATATACTAACCATCCGATATACTAACCACCCGATATACTAACCATCCGATATACTAAGTATCCAATATACTAACCATCCAATATACTAACCATCCAATATACTAACCATCCAATATACTAACCATCCGATATACTAACCATCCAATATACTAACTATCCAATATACCAACTATCCAATATACTAACCATCCAATATACTAACAATCCAATATACTAACCATCCAATATACTAACCATCCAATATACTAACCGTCCAATATACTAACCGTCCAATATACTAACCGTTCAATATACTAACCATCCAATATACTAACCATCCAATATACTAACCATCCGATATACTAACCATCCAATATACTAACTATCCAATATACTAACTATCCAATATACTAACCATCCAATATACTAACAATCCAATATACTAACCATCCAATATACTAACCATCCAATATACTAACCGTCCAATATACTAACCGTTCAATATACTAACCATCCAATATACTAACCATCCAATATACTAATAACCCAATCAACCAACATACGGTATATAGAATACACGTGGCATCTCTTCACTTCCTACAAAGCACGAAAATACGTAGAATCTGAGGCGTTGTCCTGGATGTTGCCTGAATATCTAGATATTGCACTAGATCTGCTCAAATACCTGCACACCTACACGCTGCCCTAGATGCTGCCTACACACCTACAGACTGCCCTAGATGCTGCCTACACACCTACACACTGCCCTAGATGCTGCCTACACACCTACACAATGCCCTAGATGCTGCCTACACACCTACACACTGCCCTAGATGCTGCCTTCACACCTACACACTGCCCTAGATGCTGCCTACATACCTACACACTGCCCTAGATGCTGCCCACACACCCAAACAATGCCCTAGATGCTGCCTACACACCTACACACTGCCCTAGATGCTGCCTACACACCTACACACTGCCCTAGATGCTGCCTACACACCTACAAAATGCCCTAGATGCTGCCTACACACCTACACACTGCCCTAGATGCTGCCTACACACCTACACACTGCCCTAGATGCTGCCTACACACCTACACACTGCCCTAGATGCTGCCTACACACCTACACACTGCCCTAGATGCTGCCGCCACACCTACACACTGCCCTAGATGCTGCCTACACACCTACACACTGCCCTAGATGCTGCCTACACACCTACACACTGCCCTAGATGCTGCCTACACACCTACACACTGCCCTAGATGCTGCCTACACACCTACACACTGCCCTAGATGCTGCCTATACACCTACACACTACCCTAGATGCTGCCTACACACCTACACAATGCCCTAGATGCTGCCTACACACCTACACAATGCCCTAGATGCTGCCTACACACCTACACACTGCCCTAGATGCTGCCTACACACCTACACAATGCCCTAGATGCTGCCTACACACCTACACACTACCCTAGATGCTGCCTACACACCTACACAATGCCCTAGATGCTGCCTACACACCTACACAATGCTCTAGATGCTGCCTACACACCTATACACTACCCTAGATGCTGCCTACACACCTACACAATGCCCTAGATGCTGCCTACACACCTACACCCTGCCCTAGATGCTGCCTACACACCCACCCACTGCCCTAGATGCTGCTTACACACCCACCCATTGCCCTAGATGCTGCCTACACACCTACACACTGCCCTAGATGCTGCCACACACCTACACACTGCCCTAGATGCTGCCTACACACCCACCCACTGCCCTAGATGCTGCTTACACACCCACCCACTGCCCTAGATGCAGTCTACACACCTACACACTGCCCTAGATGCTGCCTACACACCTACACACTGCCCTAGATGCTGCCTACACACCTACACACTGCCCTAGATGCTGCCTACACACCTACACACTGCCCTAGATGCTTCCTACACACCTACACACTGCCCTAGATGCTCCCTACACACCTACACACTGCCCTAGATGCTGTCTACACACCTACGCACTGCCCTAGATGCTGCCTACACACCTAAACACTGCACTAGATGTTGCCTACACACCTACACCCTGCACTAGATGCTGCCTACACACCTACACACTGCCCTAGGTGCTGCCTACACACCTACACACTGCGCTAGATGCTGCCTACACACCTACACACTGCCCTAGATGCTGCCTACACACACACAGCCCTTGGTGCTGCCTACACACCTACACACTGCTCTTGATGCTGCCTACACACCTACACACTGCCCTAGATGCTGCCTACACACCTACACACTGCCCTAGATGCTGCTTTCACACCTACACACTGCCCTAGATGCTGCCTACACACCTACACACTGCCCTAGGTGCTGCCTACACACCTACACACTGCCCTAGGTGCTGCCTACACACCTACACACTGCCCTAGATGCTGCCTACACACCTACACACTGCCCTAGATGCTGCCTACACACCTACACACTGCCCTAGATGCTGCAAAAAAACACACCTACACACTGCCCTAGATGCTGCCTACACACCTACACACTGCCCTAGATGCTGCCTACACACCTACACACTGCCCTAGATGCTGCCTACACACCTACACACTGCCCTAGATGCTGCCTACACACCTACACACTGCCCTAGATGCTGCCTACACACCTACACACTGCCCTAGATGCTGCCTACACACCTACACACTGCCCTAGATGCTGCCTACACACCTACACACTGCCCTAGATGCTGCCTACACACCTACACACTGCCCTAGATGCTGCCTACACACCTACACACTGCCCTAGATGCTGCCTACACACCTACACACTGCCCTAGATGCTGCCTACACACCTACACACTGCCCTAGATGCTGCAAACACACCTACACACTGCCCTAGATGCTGCCTACACACCTACACACTGCCCTAGATGCTGCCTACACACCTACACACTGCCCTAGATGCTGCCTACACATCGCAGCAGCGCACATCTCTATGCTAACCAGGCAGCGATAAGCAGCTGCTAGGCGCCGTGCTAATTAGGTAGGCGCGGTGCTAATCACTGGCTGACTGATGCTGACGCTAACGACTACAGCTGCTAGTATGCGCTAACTCCAGCTCTGGCGGACGCTCCTCGTGCTAATTACGCGGCCTCTTTAGCACCTCCAGCACCTGTGCTTATTGCCTGCCTTCTTGAGCACCTCCATAGCCGGGCCGCTAGTTACCGGCATTCTGGTTACAAGCATACTAGTTACCAGCATACTAGTTACTAACATACTAGTTACCAGCATACTAGTTACTAACATACTAGTTACTGGCATACTAGTTACTAACAAACTAGTTACTGGCTTACTGGTTACTAACATACTAGTTACTGGCATACTTGTTACTAACATACTAGTTACTAACATACTAGTTACTAACATACTAGTTACTAACATACTAGTTACTAACATACTAGTTACTAACATACTAGTTACTGGCATACTAGTTACTGGCATACTAGTTACTAACATACTAGTCACTGTCATACTGGTTACTAACATACTAGTTACTGGCAAACTAGTTACTAACATACTAGTTACTGGCATACTAGTTACTGGCATACTAGTTACTGGCATACTAGTTACTGGCATACTAGTTACTGGCATACTAGTTACTGGCATACTAGTTACTGGCATACTAGTTACTAGCATACTAGTTACTGGCATACTAGTTACTGGCATACTAGTTACCGGCCTACTAGTTACCGGCCTCCTAGTTACTAACATACTAGTTACTGGCATACTATTTACCGGCATACTAGTTATAGGACTGCTGCTTTTCGAACTACTGATTCCTGGCCTACTAGTTACTGGCTTACTAGTGAATGGACTACTTGTTACCGGTCCAGTAATTACCGGACCGCTAGTTACCGGACCACTGGCTCCAGAACACTAGTTAGAGGCGTTGGGCGAGGCGGTGGGCGAGGCGGTGGGCGAGGCAGTGGGCGAGGCAGTGGGCGAGGCGGTGGGTGAGACTGTGGGCGAGACTGTGGGCGAGACTGTGGGCGAGACTGTGGGCGAGACGGTGGGCGAGGCGGTGGGCGAGGTGGTGGGCGAGGTGGTGGGCGAGGTGGTGGGCGAGGCGGTGGGCGAGGCGGTGGGCGAGACTGTGGGCGAGGCGGTGGGCGAGACTGTGGGCGAGGTGGTGGGCGAGGCGGTGGGCGAGGCGGTGGGCGATGCGGTTGGCGAGGTGGTGGGCGAGGCGGTGGGCGAGGCGGTGGGCGAGGCGGTGGGCGAGGCGGTGGGCGAGGCGGTGGGCGAGGCGGTGGGCGAGGCGGTGGGCGAGGCGGTGGGCGAGGTGATGGGCGAGACGGTGGGCGAGGCGGTGGGCGAGGCGGTGGGCGAGGCGGTGGGCGAGGCGGTGGGCGAGTTGGTGGGCGAGGCGGTGGGCGAGGCGGTGGGCGAGGCGGTGGGTGAGGCGGTGGGCGAGGCAGTGGGCGAGGCGGTGGGCGAGGCAGTGGGTGAGGCAGTGGGTGAGGCAGTGGGCGAGGCAGTGGACGAGGCGGTGGGCGAGGCAGTGGGCGAGACACGCTTCCCTAGCATTGCGTGCTGCACAAAAATTCCTCATTTTCTTTTTTATTAACAAAAGATCATTTGGCCGCCGCTGTCTTGACTACCCGGACATCGATACATTCATACAAATATGCGTATGTATACATATGTATATATGTGCGTATGTATACATTACATATGCACACATGTGTGCATGTATCCATTCAGGGGTTAAACAAAATAATAGAAACACCTTGGACATTTAACAAAATGTACTTTAATATGTTTTTTTAAGTCCGTCTTTTGAGGCAACTACACGCTCAAGTCTCCTATGTATTGATTCATACAAATTGTGAATTGCTTTCATTTTAATTTTTATTCAATTCTTTTAGAGACATGACGGCGGAAATGGACTTGTCACTTGAATCTCTAAAAACCGACCATAAATGCTCAATGATGTTGATGTCTGGAGATATTGGTGGCCAGGTGAGATGCTCAACTTTATTAGAATGTTCCTTGCGCGATTCTTTAACAATTCTAGCAGTATTGATTAGGTCATTATCGTCCTGGAAGATGGCGTTCCCCCCCGGAAACAGTGCTTGAACAATACGATGAACATGGTCACCCAAAATTCCTAAATAATCTCGGCTGTTAATTCTTCTATAACGGAAAATCATTGGCCTTGCGGATATCCAAGAAATAGCACCCCAGATCATCACAGAATCCCCTTAATGTTTTACGTTTAGCAGAAGTCAGTCTGGATTAAAGACTTCTTTCGACTGTCTACAAACACACACTCGACCGGAGGTCGGAAATAAGGTAAACGATGATTCGCCGGAAAAAATCATATTTTCCACTGCTCGACGGACCAATTCTGGTGGTTTCTACACCCCTCTAAACGATTCGTATCATTTGCCTTTGATAGCAGAGGTTTTCTGTTTAGTTGTAGCTCTTCCGTAGAATCCAGATTTGTACAGCTTCCGAGGAAGCCGGGTTCTGTAGGTGTTCATTGAGGTCTGCAGTGATTTTGAGAGCGGTGGTCTTGCGACCCTCTCGAACAATTCGATTTAGAGTCCGACGGTCTCTCTCAGACAACTTCGACTTTCTTCCAGACCTGTGCTTTTCTGAGGACGTTTTTCCCTTTCTTTCATATACAGTCATTACTTTTGAGACAGCACCTCTTGAGACGTGAAGTATTCGAGCAGCTTCTGTTGCGCTAGCGCCGGCCATACGAGCACCAACAATTTGGCCTCTTTGAAAGTCAGAGAGGTCTGCCATTTTTATATGGTTATAACCAAGTTTTCCTTGTAGATATCTGTAAAAAACAGTCAATTTCAATAAAATTCCAAATAGCTACAACAATAAACAATTAAGTATTACAATATATCAAGTTTTGATTATTCACATGTTCAAAGAGTATGATTCCAAAATGTCAGGTGTTTCTATTACTTTGTCCAACCCCTGTATGCATGTATGAGCTTATGTATACATTTTTATTTATGTATGCTTATATATATGTATAAATGTTTATAAATATCTAGGTATGTATATGTATATATATATAATTATATAAATACATATGTATATACATTATAGAACATGAACATATATACTAGCACATACACCGGACGCCCCAACACATACACGAACATACAGACATATAATATAAGTCCATGTAATAACACATGGCCCGCACTACGACCATCAATTCTAAAGCAGGCAAGACGCTCGCAATTTATACTTGTATAAGAATTTATGTATAAGAATTAAAGCTTTTTTGCGCCCAGAAATTATCGGACAGTAGCGCGAGTTTCATGACTGCCAAATGAAGGCCGGCAAAAACGCGCTCAATTGCAGCCCAATCAGCGCGCAGAAATCTGCGATCGAACGCTGGTCATTGGCACGGTAACGTTTTCTTAACGTATTGGCTCGGTAACGTTTTGTTAACGTATTGGCTCGGTAACGTTTTGTTAACGTAGTGGTAAACGTATTAGCACGGTAACGTTTTGTTAACGTATTGATAACGTATTGGCTCGGTAACGTATTGTTAACGTATTGGTATGGTAACGTTTTTTTAACGCATTGGTACGGTAACATTTTGTTAACGTATTGGCGCGGTAACGTTTTGTTAACGTATTGGCGCGGTAACGTTTTGTTGACGTATTGGCGCGGTAACGTTTTGTTGGCGTATTGGCGCGGTAACGTTTTGTTAACGTATTGGCGCGGTAACGTTTTGTTAACGTATTGGCGCGGTAACGTTTTGTTAACGTATTGGCGCGGTAACGTTTTGTTAACGTATTGGCGCGGTAACGTTTTGTTAACGTATTGGCGCGGTAACGTTTTGTTAACGTATTGGCGCGGTAACGTTTTGTTAACGCATTAGCTCGGTAATGTATTGAGGTGGCAACATTTTTTTAACGTATTGTTAACGTATTGGTCTGGAACGTATTAGCGTGGTAGCGTATTGTTAACATACTGACGTGTTAACGTATTAGTACAATAACGTATTTGCGCATTTGCATTTTTGCACATTGACGTATTGGCGCGTTTACAAATTGGCACATTAACGAATTGGCGCGTTTACAAATTGGCACATTAGCGCATTGGCGCGTTTACAAATTGGCACATTAACGAATTGGCGCGTTTACAAATTGGCGCATTAGCGCATTGGCGCGTTTACAAATTGGCACATTAACGAATTGGCGCGTTTACAAATTGGCACATTAACGAATTGGCACGTTTACAAATTGGCACATTAGCGCATTGGCGCGTTTACAAATTGGCACATTAACGAATTGGCGCGTTTACAAATTGGCACATTAGCGCATTGGCGCGTTTACAAATTGGCACATTAGCGCATTGGCGCGTTTACAAATTGGCACATTAACGAATTGGCGCGTTTACAAATTGGCACATTAGCGAATTGGCGCGTTTACAAATTGGCACATTAGCGTATTGGCGCGTTTACAAATTGGCACATTAACGAATTGCCGCGTTTACAAATTGGCACATTAACGAATTGGCGCGTTTACAAATTGGCACATTAGCGAATTGGCGCGTTTACAAATTGGCACATTAGCGCATTGGCGCGTTTACAAATTGGCACATTAACGAATTGGCGCGTTTACAAATTGGCACATTAACGAATTGGCGCGTTTACAAATTGGCACATTAGCGTATTGGCGCGTTTACAAATTGGCACATTAACGAATTGGCGCGTTTACAAATTGGCACATTAGCGCATTGGCGCGTTTACAAATTGGCACATTAACGAATTGGCGCGTTTACAAATTGGCACATTAACGAATTGGCGCGTTTACAAATTGGCACATTAGCGCATTGGCGCGTTTACAAATTGGCACATTAGCGTATTGGCGCGTTTACAAATTGGCACATTAGCGCGTTGAAATGGGACCCGTATTGACGCGGTAAGTTGAAGACGTTCGAGCGCCTAGCAGCTCAAATGCTGAATAATTAATGCACACAATCGGACACGGTGTTTTTCTTAACCCCCCTACGATGGGGGTGTAGTGGGGGAGGGGCGAGGGGGGGACTCGATTACTTGCTTACTTATATTCCACTGGAGCGGGTCTTAAATTATGGTTATTATTGAAATGGAAGAGAAAACTGAGTGGCTTTTGTGCTGAGCGGAGCTGTAGGTAGTCTGGGGCATGAATATTCCATGTCTGAGGTCGCGCCGTGTGTGATGAGCTGCGTTGTTTAAAAAACGCGCCTTTGTATGATAACAGTGGGTTATTTAAAAAACGGGTTGAGGAGCGTTATTTCAAAACTGGGCATTTGTATGATAAAGGTGCGTCGTTTAAAAAACGTGTTGAGGTGCGTTATTTCAAAACTGGGCATTTGTATGATAAAGGTGCGTCGTTTAAAAAACGGGTTGAGGTGCGTTATTTAAAAACGGTTAGAAGTGCGTTATTTTAAAACTTAGTATTTGTATGATAAAGGTGCGTTGTTTAAAAACGGGATGAGGTGCGTTGTTTGAATAACTTGGCCTTTGTATGATAAAATTGCGTTATTTAATACTTTGACTGCGACGTGCGCCACCGGTGGTACACGGAGGTAATTTTCACAATGCTGCTGACCAACCAGTAGTCGCAAATTCAATTTTCATAAATACTTAATAAAGCTAAATGAAGGCACGATCCAGTTCATGTTTGGTATTTTTAATACAGTTTAATAAAATTGACATTACATTTGAGTTTGGTGTTGAAATTAATATTTAGTAGTTGCAGTCAAAGTGTTCATAACGGGTAGAGGTGCGTTATATAAAAAGCGGGGTCTTCGTATGATAAAAGTGTTACTGTAAAAATGCGATTATGCATAATATAGGTGAGTTATTTGAAAAGCGAATGTATAATATAGGTGAGTTATTTAGAAAACGGATGTATAAAAAAGGTGAGTTATTTTAAAAAACTGGGATTTGTACGATAAAAGTGGGATTTGAAAACAAGGATTCGCATAATAAAAATACATTATTTTGAAATCAGGTAAAGGTGAGGAATTTAATAGATTGGATTTTGCATAATAGAGGAGAGTACTTTAAGAAAACCGGTCATTGCATAATAAAGGTGCATTATTTAAAGAAAGTTAACCTATGTATAATAATGGTGCGTTATGATAAAAAACGGTGCTTCTTTTGCACCAGCTTCGACCGGAATTTTTTTCTCGATATGTTCTTTTTAGAGTTTGTGCAGGAATGGCACTAATGTCTTCAGGTCAGCGGGAAGTGTTCGTATACTGGTGCCTGATATTAATGGACATTTTATGGGGGCTGGATGCGTTTTTGCAGTATGGTTACTTCTCGTGTTTATGGCCACCGTTCTTGCTTATGATTATTTCTAATATTTATGGTTACTTGTTTATGGTTATTTCTCGCGCTCATGGTAACTTGTTTATGGTTAATTCTCATGTTTATGGTTACTTCTCATGTTTATGGTTGGTTCTCATGGTAATGTTTGCTTATCATGTTTATGGTTTCTTATGTTTATGGTTACTTCTCCTGTTTATGGTTACTTCTCCTGTTTATGGTTACTTCTCATGTTTATGGTTACTTCTCATGTTTATGGTTACTTTTCATGTTTGTGGTTACTTCTTATGTTTATGGTTAATTCCCATGTTTATGGTTACTTCTCATGTTTATGGTTACCTCTCATGTTTATGGTTACTTCTCATGTTTATGGTTACTTCTCATGTTTATGGTTACTTCTCCTGTTTATGGTTACTTCTCATGTTTATGGTTACCTCTCATGTTTATGGTTACTTCTTATGTTTATGATTACTTCTCATGTTTATGGTTAATTCTCATGTTTATGGTTACTTCTCATGTTTATGATTACTTTTCAAGTTTATGGTTACTTTTCAAGTTTATGGTTACTTCTCAAGTTTATGGTTAGTTCTCAAGTTTATGGTTAGTTCTCATGTTTATGGTTACTTCTCATGTTTATGGTTACTTTTCAAGTTTATGGTTACTTTTCAAGTTTATGGTTAGTTCTCAAGTTTATGGTTAGTTCTCAAGTTTACGGTTACTTCTCATGTTTATGGTTACTTTTCAAGTTTATGGTTAGTTCTCAAGTTTATGGTTAGTTCTCAAGTTTATGGTTAGTTCTCATGTTTATGGTTACTTCTCATGTTTATGGTTACTTTTCAAGTTTATGGTTACTTTTCAAGTTTATGGTTACTTTTCAAGTTTATGGTTAGTTCTCAAGTTTATGGTTAGTTCTCAAGTTTATGGTTACTTCTCATGTTTATGGTTACTTTTCAAATTTATGGTTAGTTCTCAAGTTTATGGTTAGTTCTCAAGTTTATGGTTACTTTTCAAGTTTATGGTTACTTTTCAAGTTTATGGTTAGTTCTCAAGTTTATGGTTACTTTTCAAGTTTATGGTTACTTTTCAAGTTTATGGTTAGTTCTCATGTTTAGGGTCACTTCTCATGTTTATTGTTAATTTTCATATCTATAACCCCTTCTCATGTTCACGGTGATCCACGTTCTCATTCTATTGATGGATATTCGTAAATGATATTAAAAAAGTTCTACAATAGTTTCAGGATTATTCTGCTGCACTACCTGCACGGGTAATTTGCTAAGTTACTTTTATATCGCGGCATGCACAGAAAAAGTTAGTGTCAACCTACGTGTGTCAACTTACTTCAAAACCGACAAATTATGTGTGTCAACTCACCCCAAAACCGACACACTTTGTGTGTCAAGTTGACACCCGAAAACCGTCTCACTTTTGTTTGTGAACTTGAAACAAGCCAATATTTTGTGCGTCAACGTGCCATAAAACCGACACACTTCAGTGTGTCAACTGGCCCCAAAACCGACACACTGAAAAGCGTCACCAGTAAACAGCCCCAATCGTATATCATGACACTTTTGTGTGCGTCATGGACTTCTACGACACGCGTGACTGTGCCAACCGTGACATAGCGCGAGTTAGCTTTGTTTCATAGTAACGTATTGGCGCGTTAATGTAT
The DNA here is from genome assembly GCA_030386875.1 of Morinoia aosen. Classification (NCBI taxonomy): domain Eukaryota; kingdom Metazoa; phylum Arthropoda; class Malacostraca; order Amphipoda; family Talitridae; genus Morinoia; species Morinoia aosen. Next base: position 13,637,433 of record CM059578.1, read on the forward strand.
TGGTGCGTTATTGGCGCGTTAACGTATTGGCGCGTTAAAGTATTGGCGCGTTAACGTATTGGCACGTTAATATATTGGCGCGTTAACATACTGGCACGTTAACATACTGGCACGTTAATATATTGGCGCGTTAACATACTGGCACGTTAACATACTGGCACGTTAACATACTGGCACGTTAACATACTGGCACGTTAACATACTGGCACGTTAACATACTGGCACGTTAATATATTGGCGCGTTAACATACTGGCACGTTAACATACTGGCACGTTAACATGCTGGCACGTTAACATTCTGGCACGTTAACATGCTGGCACGTTAACATACTGGCACGCTAACGTATTGAATCGTTAATTTGAAAATTTAATCATCACGCAACTCATCTTCTACGAACCCTCTTCAAAATACGCAGGTTGGACTGTATGTGTGTGGAGATAAGAAGTGCGTTATGTGGGGCAGTATGCGTTGTAGTATGTGTCCCAAATAATACGACGTTGTATACGATGTGGTATACGATATACTACTATACGATGTTTTAGTATGCGTTGTAGAAAACGTAGTATACGCTGTTGTATACGTTGTGCGTGCACCTAGTGGTAAACGATATAGTATGTGCCTGCATACCCCATACGGGCATACAAAGTACATGATATACAAGCCGTAACTACGTCGTAAATACGTTACCTATGTCGTAACTTGTATTTGAGGTACGGGTTTTGGAATTGACATAAACAGTGCCATTTTCGCAGCAGCGAAGGTATTGTTTTTTAATGTTCATAGTTCGGCTAGTGCTGCTTCTGGGATGCATTAATTTTTGCATAATGCATATTTTGCATAATGGATGTGGCTAAATATATATTTGATAATGTGTAATGGAAATTGCCTGATAGATATTTGATATTTCGTAATGGATATTGCTTTATAGATGTTGGATATTAGATAAAGGGTCTAGTTTAATAGATATTGGATATTGCTTATTGGATCTGGCTTAATAGATATTGGATATTGCGAATGGAATGGAATATTGAATGGATATTGCCCAATAGATATTAGACATTGCACAATCGATATTTTGCACAATAATTTGGCTATCGCTTTTTCAGGCGTGCATCAGTATTGGATACTTCACACACAAAATATATCAATAAATGTATGGATACAAAATGTGTTCGTAGTGTGTCTACGAGCAAGATAGAGTGATCGTACTTCATTACTTCATCATTGAGGTCAGTCGAAATTTGGCTTTATAAATTTATTATTTACTCTATAGAGGAATTTTACGCTTTATATGTAATTTTTACTCTATTGGTGTATATTTTACCCTGCATTTGTAATTTATACTCTATTGATGTAGATTTTACCCTCTAGATGAAGTTTACATTCATTAGAACGATGTTTTTCCCAACAAATGTAATTTTCATCCTGTAAATGAGGTTTTTACCCTGCAGATATATATTTTTCCCTGTAGATGTACATTTTGCCGTATAAATATAGTTTTCTACCCTAAAAAGGTTATTTTTTACAACATAGATGTAATTTGTACCCTATTGATGCAGTTTTAACCCTAATGAATAATGTTACAAACTGTAGATGTTGTTGTTACCCCAGCGATGTAATTAAGATGCTCATAGATAGTGATCACTGTCGGTTGCACACTAGTTATGTTCAGCTGACGAAATGTAAATAATCTTAGAGCTTTTGATTTGCGCACACGCAACGGTGATGGTAGTTATTTATTGGCTTCTGAGCTGTGACACGCACACATAGCACACGATCTCATAACACACGCACACGCAGTACACGCACACATAACACACGCACACGCAGTACACGCACTCATAACACACGCACACGCAGTACATACACACATAACACACGCACACAAAACACGCACAAAAAACACACACAGGCCACACAACACACGCAATACCACCAATGCACAAACTACACTCGCATCACAGCACACGGAGTACACAACACACAACACAAAGCTCGATAAGTAACACAGGACACAACTCATACAATACAACGCAATACAGCTCAGACACAACACAAATCAAAAAACACATACAGAACTCTACACTTCACACAACACACAACTCAGAAAAACCCACAACAGAACACAACTCCTTTGACCCTCGTTCCCCTCACACAAAACTCCCCTCACAAAACTCCCCTCAAAAGACCTAGCATGAGCTGTTCAAGCCCTCATTTGCCTTCTAATTCTCGCCTAAACCGTGCATCGCTTATACCACCTACCCACTCACCCCTCACCCACTCGCCACTCACCCACTCGTACCTCACACACTCGCCCCTCACCCACTCGTCCCTCACCCACTCGTCCCTCACCCACTCGTCCCTCACCCACTCGTCCCTCACCCACTCGTCCCTCACCCACTCGTCCCTCACCCACTCGTCCCTCACCCACTCGTCCCTCACCCACTCGTCCCTCACCCACTCGTCCCTCACCCACTCGTCCCTCACCCACTCGTCCCTCACCCACTCGTCCCTCACCCACTCATCCCTCACCCACTCGTCCCTCACTTCCCTCAATTTCCCTCGGAGCAAAACTCGATTTTTGGCACATTTTGACGCGTTACGTCGGCGCTCGCAGCGAATTAAGCGCATTTGTGCTCTACTTAACTGCTTAATGAGGCGGTGTGTTAATGAGGTGTGTGTGTGTCTCTCACACGCTGTGTGTGTGTCCCTCACACGCTGTGTGTGTGTGTCCCTCACACGCTGTGAGGTGGCAGACGTAGAAAGCAATTCACGTCTACTCAGAAGAAAGTGTTTGAGAGAATAGTTAACACTTCCAAATACCATCGCAATTCCATCAAACCCAACCCAATTTTCCATGAAGAATATGTTCGATGTTCGTAAAACCTGCGAAATGCTAATGGCCCGTAAATTTTTTTTTAATTTATAAGGAATTAATGTAAGATTAATTTTGTAAGCAATAGTATACCAAATATTTTATACTTTCCAGTGTACTACATACTTCCATTTCTTTTATAAATTTTAAAGCACTAAAAATGAACTTATTTATCCATTTATTTAATCTACAAAAAAAATTCATCCAATAGTTTTCCAATATAGTAATGGGGAAGATAATCCATTAATTTTACAAACAAAATTGGCCCAGTTCATCAATTCATTTTCACTCATGAAAATCGAAAGCTTAATCCATCAATGTTGAAACACAGTAATGGATTCTAAGCACATGTTTTAGTTCTTAGCACATATTTCAATTCGAAACTCATATCTCAATTCTAAGTACTCGCTAAAGTTCTAATTACATAATCAATTAATATTAAAACAATTAAAATTAATAATATCAAAAAATATTTTTGGATGCTGAATACATATTTTCATAACACACAAAGCAACACAAACCATTGATGTGTTTTCACTACATTTTTCTAAGCAATTATTTTTATATAGAAAAGTGCTTCCCGGAATTTTCATTTAAATAATTTCGAAAAAGTGTTCTATAAAGCCAACTTTATTATTATTTCGCGTACAGGCTTTAAGTTCTGCAATTTTCTTTTCTCAAATTTCACAATGTTCTGTGAAACTCATTTCAATAAAATTTTGGGCGGAGCTTTTGATTATTCTTTGCGTCTGTGGGTTAAAGCGTTGATTTCATGACTTTGAATTTGAGCCTTGGCACTCCCTACTCCCATCTCACACCCTCACTCCCATCTCACACCCTCACTCCCATCTCACACCCTCACTCCCATCTCACACCCTCACTCCCATCTCACACTCCTCACTCCCATCTCACACCCTCACTCCCATCTCACACCCTCACTCCCATCTCACACCCTCACTCCCATCTCACACCCTCACTCCCATCTCACACCCTCACTCCCATCTCACACCCTCACTCCCATCTCACACCCTCACTCCCATCTCACACCCTCACTCCCATCTCACACCCTCACTCCCATCTCACACCCTCACTCCCATCTCACACCCTCACTCCCATCTCACACTCCTCACTCCCATCTCACACCCTCACTCCCATCTCACACCCTCACTCCCATCTCACACCCTCACTCCCATCTCACACCCTCACTCCCATCTCACACCCTCACTCCCATCTCACACCCTCACTCCCATCTCACACCCTCAATCCCATCTCACACCCTCACTCCCATCTCACACTCCTCACTCCCATCTCACACTCCTCACTCCCATCTCACACTCCTCACTCCCATCTCACACTCCTCACTCCCATCTCACACTCCTCACTCCCATCTCACACTCCTCACTCCCATCTCACACCCTCACTCCCATTTCACACTCCTCACTCCCATCTCACACCCTCACTCCCATCTCACACTCCTCACTCCCATCTCACACTCCTCACTCCCATCTCACACTCCTCACTCCCATCTCACACTCCTCACTCCCATCTCACACTCCTCACTCCCATCTCACACCCTCACTCCCATTTCACACTCCTCACTCCCATCTCACACCCTCACTCCCATCTCACACCCTCACTCCCATCTCACACCCTCACTCCCATCTCACACCCTCACTCCCATTTCACACTCCTCACTCCCATCTCACACTCCTCACTCCCATCTCACACCCTCACTCCCATCTCACACTCCTCACTCCCATCTCACACCCTCACTCCCATCTCACACCCTCACTCCCATCTCACACCCTCACTCCCATTTCACACTCCTCACTCCCATCTCACACTCCTCACTCCCATCTCACACCCTCACTCCCATCTCACACCCTCACTCCCATCTCACACCCTCACTCCCATCTCACACCCTCACTCCCATTTCACACTCCTCACTCCCATCTCACACTCCTCACTCCCACCTCACACCCTCACTCCCATCTCACACTCCTCACTCCCATCTCACACTCCTCACTCCCATCTCACACCCTCACTCCCATCTAACACCCTCACTCCCATCTCACACCCTCACTCCCATCTCACACTCCTCACTCCCATCTCACACCCTCACTCCCATTTCACACTCCTCACTCCCATCTCACACCCTCACTCCCATCTCACACCCTCACTCCCATCTCACACCCTCACTCCCATCTCACACTCCTCATTCCCATCTCACACTCCTCACTCCCATCTCACACCCTCACTCCCATCTCACACCCTCACTCCCATCTCACACCCTCACTCCCATCTCACACTCCTCACTCCCATCTCACACTCCTCACTCCCATCTCACACCCTCACTCCCATCTCACACCCTCACTCCCATCTCACACCCTCACTCCCATCTCACACCCCTCACTCCCATCTCACACCCTCACTCCCATCTCACACCCTCACTCCCATCTCACACCCTCACTCCCATCTCACACCCTCACTCCCATCTCACACCCTCACTCCCATCTCACACCCTCACTCCCATCTCACACCCTCACTCCCATCTCACACCTCCTCACTCCCATCTCCCCATCTCACACCTCAGC